>CM033107.1:18436701-18513049 GCA_019321725.1 Paulownia fortunei | reverse complement strand
CTTTCGTTGACTCCTAATAGAGGCTTCACAATCAAGCTAATAATATAATTTAGAACTCTTTCTATCTGTCACCTTATTTACTTTGTTTTTGTTTTATTTTTATTTTTATTTTTGTTGCTTTCATCCATGTTCTTTCATTTGTCCTTTTCCTAGTTGTATGTTCACATCTCTTTGGTGATGTGTAGATTGTCATTGGACCTCCGAAGGATATATATTTGTGGGGGCACTTATAATTGAGAGAGAGTAGTTCTTTTCGACTATGTTTTTTCTTGCTTTAAACATTGAGGACATTATTTTATTTACGTTTGGGGGTGAGAAGCATGTTTGTGAAAATTAAGCCAATTTTTTTTTTCATTTTTGTTGATGATTTGTGTGTGAATTACATATCTTGCGTGATGGAAGTCCGATAGCAAGCATGTTTTTGTTGACAAACTTGAGTAGGTTTACATTTCAGATTGACTGATTTATCTTGATGATTGATAACATATGATGAACCTTAATTGATATTATATCGAGTCTCAAGGAAAAGAAGATTGTTAGTCTTGTAAAATGGCAATTCTTGTGTGTAGTTATTCTTTTTCATGAATGATGAATTTTCATTGAGCACGTTGTGTCAAAATCTTATGAATTGTATGTTACTTGGTATTGAATTTTGCTCCCAATGAGTCTTTTGGGTCATTATAAGGTATTTTAGAATTTGCTTGATTACCCTTTGAAGCAAAATCTTAGATAACTGGCAAACTTAAAAATGATTTAAGCCATCTTTAACTCATTTGTGCCTTTCAAGCTTATCATGATAAAACATCATTTTCACTAGCTGTCCTCTTGGGCCTCTTTTAATGAATGGCATGTGCAATGCAGATGAATGACCACTATTCAAATTCATTTCCTATAGCTCACTATACCTAACCTTTGTAGCCCGAAAAACCATTGATCGGAACCCTAAGAGAGCTTAATGTGACATATGGTGCGTGATTTTGTGTAAGGGGCATATGGAAACATTTTGGGCATGAAAATGAATGCATTTAGGTGCATGAACATGGTATTTGTGTAAGGAAGTTATCCCAACTCATATTGATAAAAAGAAACAAGTTTGGGCGCTGTGAAATCAAGAGAACAAGAAATGAAACTTTGGGATTCATAAAAAAAAGAGAAAAAGAAGAAATGAAGAAAATAAGAATAAAAAGTGAAGCAAAACAAGAAGAAAAGAAAAATATGAGTCCTAAAGGAAAAAGAAAGAGACTTGGAGAAGAGAAAAGAAAGGAAGGGAGCAAAATTTTATGTTCAATGCATTACACTCTCTTGCTTTACTTTATCCTTACCTTTCCTTAGTATCTAATACCTAGGCTTATGTTACAAACCTATTAAAGTCTTTTTGATCTAAGTTTGCTAGTGTCAAACATACTGGAGGTGTATGAAAAGCAAGTTTATGGAACACCTAGAACTTCTTCGCTTAGATCATACGAGTCATTGGTTGTATAATTCACACTGAAATGAATGCATGAAGCTTGAATTTGACACAACACACACATGTTTAGAATTCGTGACTAGATTGATGAAACACAAGTTTGTAGTGTTAGTTGATTAGCTTTATAACAAACTTTTAGACTTGTGTGCAACTTAAATTATTGAGGCAATATGTTGGTCGATCAAGTTGAATTATTCATGATTGAATTATGAGCCTACATCTAGTTTGATTTCTAATTTTTCTTGAGTACAAGCAAAAGATAATTTTGGGGGTAGTTTGATACACTCAGAATTCAATATGGTTTTCAACATTTTTAACAACACAAAATAGGATGATTTCACATATTATAGATAGATTTGTGCACTTATCTTTTAATGTTTGTGTGTAGTAGGTATGTGAAAATGCGAAATGGATAAAATGAGCCAAAAGAAAAAGAAAAAAAAGAAAAAAATGGCTAAAGCAATCGCATCACAGCATAGAACAATGCACCATGGTGCCGCCCAAAATAGAGGCACCACAGCACCATGCAAGGCGCCGCAGCGCCAATAGGGGAAGAAAAATTAAAGTAAGTTATGCTATAATACCGTGCTGGGAACCGCGGTGGCAAACAAAACAGAGAAAATGGTGCCTCAGTGCCATGCAGGGCGCCGTAATGCTATCCGTAGGCATGAAATCATGCCACAGCGCCAAGATTCCTGAGCTCTTTCTTTACAACAAGTGGCGGCCAAAGGCTAATTTTGGCATCTTTCATGATATATACATACTAGATACAACTCATGTATCACCACCCATGTGATTTGTTTGTATATATATTATGTACATATTACACATCACATTTTTACATTTTATACAATTCATCACCCACACACTCTACACCTAAAATCTCATACACATTTCTTCTTCACCCAAAACACATAATTCTCCACAATTCCACACACACTATACCAAGAACACACCCATTCAAGGAGCTTGGGATTTGAAGCCAAGAAGAGGAGGAAATTCATTGGGCATTGAAGATGTTGAACAAGAAGTGAAGAATCACTTAGTGGTTATAATCTTCTACTTTAATTTCTTCTTTCACTATGTTTAGTTTAATTTTGTAATCTTAGTGTTGTAATCTCCTTTCATAATGTTGGGAACATTTGGTGCTGTCTTAATTTCAATATGAACTAAACCATCTTTTGTCAAGACTTGGAAGCCATTTCTATGAATTTTTGAATTAATATTATGTTTGTGGTGTGGATGATATTTTTAATTTGTGATGAGCATACACTATGTTTTTAATACTTCTTGAGATTTGACTATGTTTTTAATACTTCTTGAGATTTGACCAATTTTGAGATGATCTTTGTTATAGTGATTGAGATCGGAAGGTAGTGTAGCAACAAGTGCTTGTGTAGTGTATGTCTTGGACTAGTGTGTTATAGGGATATATGATTTATACACACAGTAATCATAGACGTGATTGTTGAAAGCTAGAGGAAGTCACAAAGCTCAATGCACCATTAGTTAGTTAAATATGTTATAGGTATATAATCGGTTACTTTTTAGTAATAGATTTGATATATCTTGGGAAAGAGTATCATATACATTCAAAATTCTAGCTGTCACCAACTAAACATTAATTCTAACCACATGCTTGTGAAATTATTTCTTGATCTTAATTGTTTGTTATTTTTGCTTATTTGTTTGTTTAAGCTTTTAATCAACCAACCAACTCTTCGATTGGGTCAAATATATTCAGATAGTCTAGATTCAGTAGTTGCACACATACTTCCTTGGGACACGACAACCCTTCTCATTTCACTATATTAAAACTTAATACTTTGCACTTGTAGAAATTAATTAATTTGGGTCTCAAATTGATTTAAGGAGTTAAAACATTTTATCCAATTAAATTATATAATTATTTAATTAAACCTAATATGATTAGGAGCCATACATATGATCAAGTTAATTAATTGATATGATCAATTAATTAAATTAGGCATATTAACTAATAAAATTATTTAATATGTTCTAATATGATTAGAAAGCCCAAGTGGAGCCAATTAATAAATTGATTGGATTAATTAATTAAGTTGGGCTTATTTAATTAATAGAGATCAATTAATTAAACTTAATTAAATCAAATTAAATCCAAGCCCAAGCTAAAGGGCTTATAAGAGGCACATTAACAAGTTTAATTATAAGAATTAAACTTGTCTTAGTGTTTGATGGAAAGAAGGAATAAAATAAAGAAATGAGCAAGTGGAAACCTAGTGGGATTAGGATTGGAGGAGTACTACATAAGGACTCCCTCTAGTGGCCGAATTTAAGAGTCTTTCTTGAAGTAAAAAAATCGGTCAGCAATAAAGAGAAAAACTGCCCCTTTGTCTTCTTTTTTTGATTCCTTTTCTTCCATCAAAATGTTCTATGTTTTGATCATGGGTTCAATTATTCTATTCACTAGTTGAATTAAGAATTGATATTCACAAATTCTAGTGTAGAATAGGCCTTTTGAATCTACTAGCATGGATTCAATTGGCGAGGAAAACTCTAACGTGTGGATATGATTAGAGGGGTAACACTTAGAACTCCAAGTGAGACGTTTCTGACAAAAGGGGTTTGGAACCAAGATACGTGAAAGCAGTTCATGGATGGATTCAAGATTTGCGAAGGAATTTGTGGTGAGAAAATGATTTGGATCATTTCAGGCATCTTCTACAGACGGAGTGCAAATTAAGGTAAAAGTTTTTAAAACCTTTATGTCATAGGTATTATAATATATATAACAAAGTAATTGTAAAAGGGTTTCGGAATTCACTTTTTTTACATGTGATGTAATGTTTGCTTATGTTATTGAAATTTTTTAAATTCCATTGTGTATACATTTTCTGAAATTGCTAAACCCAACAGTGGTATTAGAGACAAGGTTCATGCGATTCTCATACTTTTCGATTGTGTTTATTTAATTAATGTGATAAGTTAATTATTTATATGTGTGATTGATTTTTGAATCAATCATTTTTTTTATTTGGGATCATGTGTTTATTATTGTCAAGTGTTGAAATGAATAAACAAAATTGATCCAAAAAAAAAAAACTGTTGAAAATCCACGCGCACAATGCCCAGCAGGCACTGGTGCCACGGTGCCGGTGAGATCATAGGGCTGGCGCCATGGCGCTAGTCGAACTACTGTGACAACAGTATTTTGATTACCCAAAGTGCACAAATACCTCTTTTGTTCCATCTAATCGCGTAATTATTATATGATTGATTTGTTTTAATTGTTAAAACATGAAAGAAGATCAAAATGAAATGAATTACCACAAGAGTTGATTTCTTAATTCACATCTTGAAGTTCTTGAATTGATGGTAATAATGAAATAAAGTAAATTTATTTCTTGAACAAGAAAATTAGTGTTCTTGATTAAGTTTTTTCAAGATTTTTTGATAAGATCAAGAAATCAAGAATTCTTGATGGTGATCAAGAAAAGAGGCAGAAGTTCTAAACTTAAGCCTATTTGTTTTGACAATGCAAATGTTGCATGAAAAATTAGTTTTTTTTTCAAAATTAAAATTAATAGTTGATTTTATGAAAAATTATTTTTCTTGAAAAACCAAGAATCTTGATCCCAAATTTGAAAGAAATTACACATAAAGTAATTGGTAAATTTATATACTTTCATTATCATGTGATGATTTATGTTAAGCATGCTAGTTGGATGATCATGGAACCTCGGCCAATGTGATTTATTAAATTTTATGCACTTATTGGTTATTTTTTGGGTTTTAATTAAAATGAGGCCTGCAAGTCTCGCATTTCTCTAGTTTTTATTCTGGATGAATTTCTATCTCCCACCTATGTACCTTCCCTTAGTATTGTTCCAAGGTTTCTTGTGTTCTAGCAAATTTAATGAGAGTAGAATTAGGCGGACAAGTTTATCTTTTTTGTAATTTGATAGATATTACAAGAAGATGGAATAAACACGGAGGATAAGAGACGAATCCAGGCTCACGAATCTAGACTCACGAATATATGGTGTATATTTATGTAATAGATAAGTTTATTTGAATTTTAATTATCCCCCTTAGATTGACCTTGATCCACTTTGACTCAAATGGATCGCACAGGATTAAAGGCTCATGATCATATATTTATTTTAGTGTGTATGTGATGCATGCTGCAATTTTTTTTTATGTTTTTCTTATGATATATGCTTGCCATCATTGGGATACTCAACATTAAATAAACAAGATGAAAAAAATTGATGAGATCTTGCAATATTAATCCAGTATGACCCTTACTTGAAAATATTTCAAGTTAAGAACTTTGATGGTTCGATATCAATCGTAATTGGGCAATATTGGGTGAGACCTAATTATAAATGCCTTTCATTAAAGGTAGTTGGCATGTGAAATGTTGCATGCTTAGTCTGTTGTCCACAAGTTGTGGATGTGCTAGTAGAGGTAATAACTATGACCGCTAGTAAATTGGAGATGCCTGTAGGGTATGAGGGCTAAGGGTATTGGCCACAAGTCATTGGAAATATTTTAGTTGTCTTACTCACATGGATGTTTGATGGGTAATGTTTAACTCTTAGTACCACATGGGCTCATAAAATTGAAGTGTATGGGAAGAAGTGAGGAAAAATAGCTTCAGGGTTGCATGAGGATGCAATTTCTAATATTGTTAACTACCTTTTAGTTTTTTCATATGGTCTATGGCAAGCTAATTGGACCTCAAGAGGGTGATGGGATTTGAATAAAATAATGGGAGACATTTATGATTAAAAACTAAATCATAATTAGATAGTAAGAGAATGAATGCTTAAATTTTTGCCTCAGATAGGATAACTGTTATCAGTAGTAATTATGCTTAGGATAATCTAGACACACAAACAAACTTACCAACTTAATCTATCCAAAAGGATAAATGTTTGTCACCATTGTGATATTTCGGGCATGAAAAGAGAAAGCGCAAGTATTTATTTGCTTAATTGAATTAAAAGGGTTCTAATTCAAGTTTACACTTTGTTGATATCAACAATTAAGGATGATAAAGTTTTCTTGGGTATTGGATACCAGATATGATCCTATCTTTGCAAGGGGTTGCAAAGGATGATAAGAAAATAGAGACTAAGACAAAGGACGATCCTTAAACTTGAGAAAAAGACAAGTGTTGCTTTATTGGCTATAGGAACATCCACTTAACTCTAGATGGGATTAGGGTGGTATTAGTTGTTTATCTTTGCTATATTGATAAATGAACTATACAATCCCAAATTCCATGCTACATAATCAACAAAGTAATATTAGAATTAGATAATCAACAGGTGCATACTTGTGGTGGGCTAAATTATGTCATATCTCTAAAGAAAGAGTTCACAAGATGACACATTTGCTTGACCTCTTGGACTTGCATGAGGTGCAGACTTATAAATCTTGTTTCAAGGGAAAGATGAAGAAATCACCATTTGTGGGACAAATGGAGCAAATCACTACTTCGGATTTGATCTAAATGGACGTGTGCAGTCCTCTAAATATTAATACACAAGTGAACTATTCTCACTTTATTACTCTAAGATCCTTTGAAGGGTTCAAAGAATCTAGACAAGAAATAGAGAATTAAGTCGGCCAAAATATTAAAAAGTTGATGATCGAGGACGAGAATATTAAGGTAGTAAGTTCTTTGATTAACTAATGGAGAATTAATTATCTTCAAGTGAATCCATGTTGAGTCTACCTATTTTCTCCTTCATCCTAAGAACTCACCTTAGAATCAACGACATTCGTATCAAGTAAGAATGTCATTTAAGTCAGTGTCCAAAAATATCATAAGGGATATGATGTGGCAAAGGAATATGATTAAACATACCTAAGGGTATAAAGGGCCTGCTTCTTTAAAGCAGATAGTGGGAGATAAGTTGGATGTGAAAATCCAGCTTATGCAAATTTTTGGGGTATCCGAAGGAATTCATTGGATACTATTTCTATGATCCCTAGAAATAAAGGAGTTTGTTTTCTAGGGACGCCACCATTTTGAGAAGAAAGAGTTTCTATTGGATAGAAATAGCTTAATCATAGAGCCTGAAGGAGTTCAAGAACCACAATTTATCCCACAAGTGGCAAGGTGCATGAACATATTATTAAAACTTTTAGTACACAATCTCCAAGAAGATTTGAAAGGATCTCGAGGCCACTTATACGATAAGAGCCTCTTGATAAATAGCAACAAGGAGGATCTCATTTTTGAATATTAATCCAAGTAAGGAGAGATGATGTATGACATCATTTCAGCAAGATGGAAAATTGCCATGCAATCCAAAGTGGACTCTATGTACTACAACAAGGTTTGACCTTAGTGGGTCCATTGGTGGGAATGGTTCCCATTAGCTATAATTGGTCTACAAATATAATGGAGAACATGGAGAGGTGGTGACCTATAAAAACACGACTAGTAGCAAAGTGTTACGCTCAATATCATGATGTTGAGAATGGGATGTAAGTTAAGTGGTCTGATTTGTTCATATCAAATAAAAGCAAGCAAAAAGTGTGCGAGATTCAGAGATCCGTTATCAAAATTAATTTTCAGAGGGTAGAACATTCGATTCTCAAAGTCAATTAGATGGGTTGATTTTCTTAGGAATGTGGACGAACCAAATGTATACAAGAGGGTTAGTTTAAGCATGGTGATGTTCGTTTTAGGTTGATGACAATCTACTCATAGGGATGATATATGAATATTGCAGTCAACTGAGACTTGTTATCTACTAATTTCTATATATAATTTGACATATTCCCAATACTCTCAAAAGCACAAATTTGGACGTTTTATCTCATAATTGATGGAATTGTGTCTTATCTTGTAATATTTGTTATGTAGGTTAAAGAATTGAAGAAATGGAGTTGAAAAATGAAAAAAAATGGGTTAAAGAGTTAGCAGTACACTGAAACTTCCTGATATGGCAATCTTCATACTTTTGGCATAAGTTTCCCTAAAAAGTATGATATTAAGCTTATTCAAGCGGATAGAGAAAGCTAAGAGATAGAGCTACAATTCTTATAAAGATACCAATATCCAGTTCATCCTAAAAAGAGGTCAAAATTAAATTAAAAGAGGCTGAATATTATAGTCCAGAATAGTTAGGCGTTGAGATTATAGAGGGCTTCACTACGGTGCCAATTGATGAGAAAGTTCTACATTGCTGCACGAGAAAACAAGCAATATGGCGCCTGATAAGTTGGTTTTATAACAATAATTCATATGCCTTTTGATTAACATTTGATTTGTTTTCAAGTGTTTTTGTTACTTTTTATGAATTTACTTTGAAATATTATAGGTAATGATAAAAAGAGAAGAAAATGGAAAGAAACCAAAAACTTGGTTGAAATGTTGAAAAATCTAAATTGTGGTGCTATTGATGACAATTTTTTTTTTTAATCATAACTCTCTACCCTAATATCATATTAACATGATTCTTAATCTATTGGAAATCCAAGACATATATATACAACTTTTATGTTTACCATGAAATCTAATTCGTTCGATTTCAATGAGAAAAATCAAGTTCAATTATTAGCACGGGATTGAAACTTTCTGGTATGACACACATCTTGCTGTTTTAGGCATAACACTCTCTAAAGATGTCATATTGAGTTGATCAAAGTCGTTGTAGAAATCCAAGACACATATATACAATTAATTAGAAGACACCAATAGCTAATGCAGGCTACAAAAAACTCAAAAATAGCTTTAAAAAAGAATTATCTGACCACACGACGCCAGATGACAGATTATTTGGTGCCGTAGTGTCTAAAATCAGAGCTGCGGTGCTAGAGAAGAGAATGTTTGATGCTGCAGCACCTAAAATTAGAGCTGCAGCACTAGATGACAGAATGTTTGACACCGCGATGCCTGAATTCAGAGCCGCGTCCCCAGTTCGCAGAAAATTTAAAACTTAATTTTTTTAAATCCAATTTTGGGACTTTTTTTGGAAAACTTTAAAAGACAACTCAGAAGACAACATTAGTGGGTTCTTTTAGCCTAAAAATATGCAGGAAAAGGAGAGGAAAAATGAGAAAAATCCAAGAAAAGGAGAAGGATTTCAGGTTTCTTTTGAAAAAAAGCCAAGAAAAGTGAAAAGATTTTAGGGTTACTTTGGAAGACTCTTGGGGAAAGAATCATTTGGAGAAGTTTAAAAAGGAAGATTAGCATCAACCAAAAGGGGGGGGGGATTGGTTCTTGGAACCAAAGAAGGCCATTGGGTGCTTGGAGACAAGACCCATTACTTTTCTGGAACTAATGAGCCATTTTTGGAGACAAGGAGAGCTTCAACCATTCCTCCAACTTCATAAATTGGTGAATAATTTTCATGTTATTTCTTGTTTATTTCTTGAATTTGTATTCATCCATAATGAACTAAACTTTTCTTTCTAGGGGATGATGTAACCTTATTTGATCCTATATTTTGATTTCCAAACAATATTAATTCAAGTTATTCATCTTGTGTTTGTTATCTTGTTTAGTATTGCATCTTGGTTATTTGGCCACTAATTGAAATTGTTTGATGTATGAGATGTGGCACTCGAGAGAGGGAAGATAATACATGATCATAAGGACAATTAGAGTTGATAAGCTTATGAAATCTTTAAAGTTTTGAAGAAGAATTCATTGAACTTTTATAGAGTTTTATTTTTAAATTTTTATAGAGAAATCGAAATTCATGTTGGAACTCATAGTCAATTCGGCACTCAAGAGAGGAAATTGATGAGCTTAGGAATTCTCGACTTACATGTGTTGTTGACTTGAATTTGTATATTTTGGAAGGAATAATATAGGTGAAAATTAGGTAACTTATTCCTCTAGAATATCTTGCTCATAAGGTATTTGTTATATTGCTTCTAAGAACTTCACTCTTGTCTTTGCATTTTTTTTATCTTTCTCTACTTTGTTTATCAATCATCACTCGATTTTCTAGATAAAATTAGGACTATTTGAATTATGGTACTTGATGCAATTTTTGATTTTAATCCTTGTGGATACTCAACTCAACTCACCGTTGTATTAAAACTTGACACCATACACTTGCGGTTTGCATAAATGCATGAACAAGTTTTTAGCGCCGTTGTTGGGGATTGTTTTATCATAATTGCATTAATATTGTTATGACTTAGTCTTGATATTAGTCTAGATTGCTTTTACTTTTTTTCCGCATATTTTGATGTTGTCTTGGCTTGCACCGGGTTATACGTATTTGTATGCATAAGGCTAGGAGTCTAAAGAAGATGGCTACTAATAGCTATCAATGGCCTTTCGAGAGGTCTTTCATTAAAAGGGTTGCCGGTGTTCTTGAGATATATTCATTTACACAATTAGCTGCACAAATTTCTGCTCTTTCTAACCAATTTGCAGCTTGGATTTCTTATGGAGCTTCTCAAGGAATAGATTCTATGGCATCCACTAGCACTTCATTTATGGAAACCAAAAATAAGAAAAAAGACATCATTATAGGATTTGCTAAACAAGAGCCCGATTTAATAAGAATGAAGCAAAGATAGACAACATTGAGACTCAATTGGAACAACTAGCTTCAAGTTTAGGAGCTCAAATGAAATCAGTAGAAACTCAAATTAGATAGTTTGCTACTGAAATTAATTCTAAAAAACATAAAGAAAACTTTCCAAGTGATACAAAAATCAATCCAATGGAGCATTGCCAAGCTATCCAACAACAACAAATGAAGGAGTGCGAAACTATTGAAAAGTTCAATGCTATCTTGCAAGAGAAGCCACCTCAAGTTCTTACCAATTCAGGGAGTTTCATTATCCCTTATTCAATTGGAGACTTTACTTATGAAATAACATTATATGATCTACATGCAAGCACTAATTCAATTTCATTGTTTAATTTTAGAAAGCATGCAATAGATGAAGCAATAGGGTGACTCAGGATATGGTTGGGAATGGTGACCATTTTTTGTGCTCTACATATTTTTTCATTTTTAATATGGAAAAAGATAGGTACATCTTTATCATCCTTGGAAGACCATTCACAGTAATAAGGGATACACTTGTTGATATCCAAAAGACCCTTGATACTACTCCGGATCATCCTCGCCTTGCCTATCTAGAAGGATCATCTACACTCTTAGAGCACACAAAGACATGTCATGATAAACACTTATTTTTAGATCCAGGATGAGTGAAGAAGATAGTCGGGTTGATGACTATAAACCAAGCGCTTCTTGGGAGGCAACCCAAGCCCTTTTTCCATTGCTTTTTAATAATTTCTTAGTTAGTTTTTAAAATATATTCGCTTTCTAGATTTAGGCATGTTTAACTATTACGTTTCTTTGTCTATGTTTGTGTTTTTTGTTACTTTAACCCATAAGCTTTCATGCTTTCTTTTCTTGTGTAGATGGATGTCGACTTGGTGATATGTGTGGATCTCCCATGAACTCCAAGTGCGTAATCTATTGGAAATGGGAGTTTTTTATTTCCACCTCTTATGTGCTTTAATTCTTTAAACATTGAAGACAATGTTAATTTTAAAGTTAGGGGTGGGATTTATATTTTGTGTGTTTGAGCTTTATATGAAAAATTTAAGCCGATTGTTTCAATTTTGAGTGATGAGAGTCCAAGAGCAAGCATGCTTTGTTGACAAACTTAGTTGAGTTCATGTTTTGTGATTGATTATAACTTAATTACCAATTACCTACGATGATACCTAATTGATATTGTATAGATTCTAGAGGAAAGAAAGATTACTAGTCTTGTGACATGGCGACTCTTGATACCTAATTGATATTTGATCCTTGTCATGAAAGATGAACTTTCATTGTGCACATTGTGTCAAAATCTTGTGAATTGTATGCTATTTGGTGTTGGATTTTGCTTCTAATGAGCTATATTGATCATTTTGTGGTGTTCTAAAACTTGCTTGATTACTCTTTGAGGCAAAATTCTAGATAATTAACAAACTTGGAAATGATTTAGGCCATCTTTGATTCGTTTGTGATTTTCAAGCCTACCATGATCACATTTTTACCCCTTTGAGCTCTTTTTCAAAGAATGGCATGTGCAATGCATATGAATGGCCACCATTCGACTTCATTTCTTGAAGCTCACTATGCCTACCCTTTACAGCCTGAAAAACCAATGATTGTCCCTAAGAGAGCTTAAGGTGTGATATTTTGTGCACAATCTTATTAAGGGGTCATATGGCGACGTGTTGAGGGTATGGATGAATGTATTTAGGGGTATGAGAAGGGAAAATGTGCAAGAAATAAATCACAACTCATGTTAATGAAAAAAAATAAGTTTTGGGTTGTGAAAGGAAAAGAACAATAAATGAAGCCTTGAGATTCATGAAAAAACAAGAAGAAAAAGAGGAAAAAAAATTTGCGAAAAAGAAAAGAAAAGAAAAGCATGAATCCTAAAAAAAAGGAAAAAAAATGGGAAAGAGAAAAGAAGGGAGGGGAGTGAAATTCTGTGTGCAACATTTTATGCTCTCTTAAATTGTTTATCCCTACCTTTCTTTGTAAGCCAATGCCTAGGCGTTACGTTACAAAATTATTGAAGTCTTTTTGATCCAAGTTTGCAAGTGTCTATATTAGTGGAAAATTTGTATGAAAAGCAAGCGTATGGAACACCTATAACTCCTTTGCTTAGATCATGATAATCATTGGTTGTGAAATTCATACCTAAAATGCATGCATGAAACTTGAGCTTAACATTCACACACACACATTTTGAATTCTTGACTAGATTGATGAAGCACAAGTTCTGTAGTGTCATTCAACTAGCTTTGTGACTAACCTTTGGATTCATGTACAATAAGATTGCTGAGACATTTGAATTGGTTGATCAAGCTTAGTAATTCATGATCAAAGTATGAGCCTATGATTGTTTGATTTTGAGTTTTTCTTGAGAACGAGCAAAAGGTAAAATTTGGGGGTATTTCATAAATTGGTTTTATACTAATAATTCATATACCTTTTGATTAGCATTTGGTTTGTTTTCAAGTGTTTTTGTTACTTTTTGTGAATTTACATTGAAATATTGTAGGTAATGACAAAAAGAGAAGAAAATGGAAAGAAACCAAAAACTTATTTGAAATGTTGAAAAATCCAAATTGTGGTGCTATTGATGGTAGTTTTCGTATTTCAATCATAACTCTCTTACCTAATATCATATCAACTTAATTCTTAATTATTGGAAATCAAAACATAGATCTATAACTTTTATGTTTACCATGAAATCCAATTCATTCGATTTCAATGAGAAGAATACAGTGTAATGATTAACACTGGATTGAAACTTTCTAGTATGACACATCTTGGTCTTTTAAGCATAACACTCTCCAAAGATGTCATATTGAGTTGATTCAAGAAGCTATGAAAAGCCAAGATAATATCTAAAATTCATTACGAGACACTAAAAGCTAATTTAGACTAGAAAGAGCTCAAAAATTGCTTTAAAAAAGAATAACAAGACCACATGGTGCCAAAGGACATATTATTTGGTGCCGCGGTGCCCAAAATTAGAGCCACTACGCCAGAGGATAGAAGATTTGGTGCCGCGGCATCAAAATCAGAGCTGTAGTACTAGAGGATAGAATGTTTGGTGCTGCGGTGCCTGAATTCAAAGCTGCGGCCCCAGTTCACAAAAAAGATAAAACTTATTTTTTTAAATCTGATTTTGAGACTTCTTTTGGAAGACTTTAAAAGACAACTCAAAAGACAACATTAGTGGGTTCTTTTAGCCTAAAAATATTGGGAAAAAGGAAAGGAAAAAGGAGAAAAAACTAAGAAAAGGGGAAGGATTTTAGATTTCTTATGAAGAAAAGCCAAGAGAAGTGGAAGGATTTCAGGGTTACTTTGGAAGACTCTTGGGGAAAGAATCATTTGGAAAAGTTTAAAAAGAAACATTAGCATCAACCAAATGGGGGGATTGGTTCTTGGAACCAAAGAAGGTCATTGGGTACTTGGAGACAAGACCCATTCATTTTTCTGGAACCAAGGAGCCATTTTTGGAGACAAAGAGAGCTTCAACCATTCCTCCAACTTCACAAATTGGTGAACAATTTCCATGTTCTTTCTTGTTTATTTCTTGAAGTTGTATTTATCCATGATGAAATAAACTTTTCTTCCTAGAGGACGATGTAACCTTATTTGATCCTATGTTTTGATTTTCAAACAATATCAGTTCAAGTTATTCATTTTGTTGTGTTATCTTGTTTAGTATTTGGCCACTAATTAAGATTATTTGATGTATGAGAATTGACACTCGAGAGAGGGAACATTATACACGATCATAAGGACAATACAACCTATGAATCATAGAGTTGAGAAACTTAAGAAACCTTTGAAGTTTTGAAGAAGAATTCATTGAACTTTTGTAGAGTTTTATTTTTAAATTTTGTTAGAGATATCGAAATTCATGTTGGAACTCATAGTTAATTCGGCACTTGAGAAAAGAAATTGATGAACTTATAAATTCTTGACTTACATATGTTGATGACTTGAGTTGGTATGTTTTGGAAGAAAGAACATATGTGAAAATTAGGTAAGTCATTCTTCTAAAATATCTTGCTCATAAGGTGTTAGTTATATTGCTTCTAAGAACTTCACTCTTGTCTTTGTATTTTTAATTTTACTCTACTTTGTTTATCAATCATCACTCGATTTTTTACCTAACAACACTTTAGCTGATGTAGAGATGGTGGCAATTAATTATCGGCTATGAAATGCAAAATTGATTCATAGAGGTCTAAGTGTACTTTGTATAAAGAAAGTCCACACGAATGGACAAGAACCACTGAATTACTATTTCGCTGGTAATGGTAATTCATTTTAATTTAACCATTTATGGAGTGCTAATCAAAACAACAATCCCTAATACAACCCGTGAAAATAAGGATCGTGTTATAAAAATAACCAAGAACAATTCTTGATTATTCTTGAAAGAATAAAGGATAAAGAATAAAGTTTGGAAGGGAGTTAGAGAGAATTTTTGATAAATATTTTTTCTTCTCCTTGTTTTCTTTTCTCTTGGCCGGAAATTGCCTCTATTTTCTTAGGATTTTTGCAAAACCATTTTATATCCAAGAAGTGGTAAAAAAATATATCTAGATACATTACCTAGAATTGTGGCCTTTCCTTGGATAACCATTAACCGATTTTTGCACAATAAGCATGTGCAAAAATCGACCACTATTTTAGTTGTGATGAGGATTTTGATTGATCCTTAATCAATTAAAAATCATACAACAACTTGCTATATTTAGATCACTATTATCCTATTTTGAAAAACAATCCTCTATCTTTTATTGTCTTCTAATTAGCTTGATGGGCCTCTACTAATGGGCTACACGAATATGGGCATAGACCTTTAATCTAATTAATCTATCAATTAATCCTGATTAATTGACTAAGCCCAAATTCAATTAATTGATCAAATTAATTAATTCCATCAACCCCAATTAAATAATTCAACTATTTAATTGGCTAGATTAATTTAATAATTAAATTAATTTAGTCTTTAAATTAATTAATTTATCCTATTAATTAATTATTTAACTCCATTGAGCTTCCTAATAAAAATTAGGTAATTTGTGATACCCGAGCCTCTTACTACTCACATGGCCAAATATGATTCATGCATTACGTGTTAATTTTATATGCTATTTGCATTTCTATTGACATTGCATAATTTATTTCATTTTATACGACATTCTTGAATATTAAACTTAATTCTGAAGCTCTTGCACGGTATTAGTTATTAAATTTCCTAATCTTAGTAGTTGATTTTATATTGAAATAAGAAGAAAATGAGGTGGATCAATATTAGATATAGATAGGATATATAGGTTATAATTTTGGAAGTATTAAAAGTGTTACTAGTAAGCTTATACGGTTTAATTTGATTTGATCAAGTTACTTCAAAAGTATATATTTGTAAATTAGCATACTTGGGATATTGGACATGATATAATGTGATTTAAGTGTCATATTACAAGGCCCATAAGTGCATATGATTTTAGAAATGCAAACTAGATAATTATTTAAGAATCGGATGCGA
The DNA here is from genome assembly GCA_019321725.1 of Paulownia fortunei. Taxonomy (NCBI): domain Eukaryota; kingdom Viridiplantae; phylum Streptophyta; class Magnoliopsida; order Lamiales; family Paulowniaceae; genus Paulownia; species Paulownia fortunei. The sequence continues at coordinate 18,496,515 of CM033107.1, read as the reverse complement.
ATCGGTTTGGAGATCGAATGAACGGACATAGGAATTACCTATGGAAATGAATGATGATTAAGATAGGTTGCAAACAAATAAAAATAGGTGAGACACACAAGATTAGGGCTGCAAGATAAGGGAGAAAATCAGATTTTGCCATTTACTTGCCACCTCATGCTTTCTTATTAAGCTTAAGCTAATATCTCAAGCTAACACCTCAAACCCTTCACCCTTAAGCAACGACCAGACCCTCATTTCAGTCATTTTCATCTTCCAAACACACACCTTAAGGTCTCCAAGTGATCCAAATTGATTCCAAGTTGAAATAAAAGCAAGAAAAGCAAAGGAGAAGTGATTACCATCAAGTTAACCTCAAAATCTGCATAGGTAACACTTATCTACGGTTTTGCCTTTAGTTTTCAGATTATTATGAATGGTTTGATTGTTTATTAAGCTTTCAATATCTCTTATAAAAGTGTTAGGAAGTTTGTAGTTAGACTTTGGTGCACAAAGAAAGGGTTTTTGATGACAAACACTTAATAGGAAATACTTGTGGCAGAAACTGTCATCTTACTGTTTTCTTGTGTTTTAGGCTTCAAAAGTGTATGGTATGTTGAATAAAACCTATAATTATTACCATTTACATCACTATATATGAGTTAAGAGTATTGGAATGAAGTTTTATCAGTTGGAAATTGAAATAGAGAATGATATTGGAGAAACACTCAAACTGCCAAAATAGCAAAATCTGTTTTGGTGTGCTGTGAAGGAAACTGAATTAAGGGAGCTAAATCCATTATTTTTGGTAATAATATGACCTAGTTGTCTCCTTATATATGTTATCTAAGTATGGTGAAAATATTGGAGTGATTGAATATACTTAATGGTGCCAAAACCATTAATGTCATGAAGTATACAAAACTGTCACGGTAGGAAACAATCTGTTTCAGTATGTCGTGAAGAGAGCTGAACTTGGAAAGCTATATCCGTGGTTTTTAGCAATTATATGATATGGTTACATTTATATACATGTTATCTAAGTGTGGTAAAAATTTGGGAGTGATTGGATATGTTTAGGGATGTTAAAATTATCATGCAACTAAACTTGACAGCAAGAAAATATGAAAATGTGAATCTGCCACATTTGATCACTTAGCATGTTTCAACCTAGACATGTTGCTATTGAGTGTTAACAATTAGGTACATGCTATTAGAGTTGTAATACTTCAATTACATGATGTTTTCATGTATTTAAGATGAGGAATTGAGGTATTGGAGGGGCTATATTGGGTTCTAGTTTGTGAAAGCTTGATTGTTAGCTTATAGCTTGGTGTTTAAGGTCTAGTATGAGATTTTGTGCTTTCAACATGCCAAATTGGGAATGGTGCTTGATGTTGGGTAATATTACAGGCTATTTTACATCTAAGGTTGGAGAGGAATACTAAACAAATTTAGACTAAGCCACCAACCAAGTGAAAGGTAAGTAAAGATTCATGTGCAACTATAATGCATAGACATAGTAAATGTATGATTTATATGTAATACCATTGATCATATGTGCGTAGTAGAGGGCATGCATTACTGTCATTCATGTCCATTGAGCATACATACATGGGCATTAGCACGTGCATACATCATATACAAGCATTGTGATAAATCGTGCATTGCACGACATGATTCTGAGAAAGGAAAATATTTTATTGATCACTACTAGTGCACCGTGCATGCATGGATTTGCATGGTTTTATGCATGGATTTGCAGGTTCGCGTGCATGGATTTGCATGCGTATGAGTGTGCATGGATTTGCATGCTTTTATGATTATTGGCCATTGGATTATGGCGATGTGCAGAGCTCTTTTCCGGTGTATGGGATAGTAGCATTGGTCAGGGGCCCAAGAAAGAAATGATTTTGAGAGAAATATTTGATGCATAAAATTGCATTGTGGGCATAGCATTTTGAGATGCATGACTTGATATTGTGGATTATTCTTTGACATGCATAATCTTTACTTGCTGAGCGTTAGCTCATATAGTTTATGCATTGTAGGTGAGTCTGGTGATACTTGATACCATGGACTTACTGGGCAAGCTGTTGGGGTTCCTACAGGTTCTGAGGATCAATGTACATGGATGACGACCTGTTGGGTTGATTGTTAACTTATTTGATTTTGTAGTCTATTGTATTACGTTTTGGGATTTGTACAATATGTTACTTTTATAATTTTTCTGTACACGGGTACATAAATATTATGATTGTTATGGGTCATCTGTAGGTATATATATTAGTCTGTGAGTGGGAAAATATTTATTATTTATTAATATGTTGTAGAAAAAAAAATAATAATGCATGCACACAGGCTCTATCATGTTAAATTATACTATATATATAGTTCTGTAGTAATGGGGGTGTTACATAATTGATATTTAAATCAACACTTGAATTAAATTAAAGCCATAATTAATTAATTGGATTCAACTAATTGGATCATTTCATGATTTACGAAATAGTTCCCTCGATTATTGTGTGTGCTCCTTTAGGTTTACAACTAAGCTAGCTGTGGGTTTACAGTTATGTAGCTTACGATAACATTATATTCCAATTATTAATCACATTAATTAATCCGCTTGAGATTAACTCCTTAACCTTAAGAACCTCAAAAGTCATAGAAAACGCCAAGCAAGTGTGTCATAACTCATAGTCTTACGTGAAATAGTGTGCGAACCTATTTCAAATATGAGTGCTAACACATAAGGTCCTTTCATCATCTAATCTCCCAATTAAATCTAGGATATGGATTATGAGCCGAAACCCTAATTGACTTAATAACTATGATTTTATTTTCAAGTTCCAATGACTCATGATGAATCCAAATTCATCGTGTCTTAGCTAAGGTCTTAGAGTCATGAACTATGAAAACAAGGAGAACATGAACTATGAAAATATAGGAGATTCACTTGTCAAGGATTTTATATTGGCCACTCATTGACCTCCATGCATGCTAGTACAACATCCAATATATCATCTTTATGATTGTCAAACAATCAAAAGATATATTAAAATGGTAGAGTGCATACACATGGCCACTATGATACCTCAAGTTCGAGGACTAATTATGTACTATATTATCTTGGAGATTCTTATTTTGAAAGAAAACATCTCAAACTAAGAAATTCCAGTAGGCCAGTTTAGTGTACTTGTTCTCTAACAAGCACCCGCATATATGCTCTAGCATTGCTGCGCTGATGGCCATGGAATGAGGCATTTTTGTGATGTGACCATACATTATATGTGCGGGTCTTACTGGGCTATTCGATGTCCCATCTCAAAAATCCCTCGACCCAAACCTAGTTTAAGACCAAAGCTATAGAGACATGTTCTATGATCGCCATTATATGCGCAACCATGCCTCGTAGCTAATTTTGGTCTAGAGACATTATCAAATATGCAGAAATAAAGTACAAAGCAAGGATAAAGAATGAGCCTTTTATTAATGTGTTTCAAATAAGATTGTCTTTTACAAAGTACAAGAGCAAAAAATCCAAAAAAGAAGAAAATTTATTGGGGATTAATGATTGTGAAGAAGTGAATATTCTTTTGGGGTTGTAACTTTTTCATTAAGTCCTTTTATTTTGTTTAGTTTTGAGAATTTGTAAGAATCATATTGTTGGAAAACACTTGGTGATTGTTTAATTTAAATATGAGCTAAATTTTCTCTAGGCAAGGCTTGGAATGCCATTTCTAGCAAGTTAGAATTGATATCATGTTTTTGGTATGGATGATGATTTAATTTGTGATAAGCATGCACTATATTTTTAATGCTTCTTGAGATTTGGGCGATTTTGAGATGATCTTTGTTGTTGTGTTGGAGATCGAAAGGTAGTGTTGCAACAAGTGCTTGTGTAGTGTATGCCGTGAACTAGGTTGTTATAGGGATATAGGATTTAGCACAACAGTAGCCATAGACGTGATTGTCGTAAGTTAGAGGAAGTCACAAAGCTCAATGCTGTATTAGCTAGTTAGATTTATTATAGAGATATAGCCAATTACTTTCTAGTAATAGATTTGATAGGTCTCAGGAAGGAGTATCATATACAATCCAAATTCCTACTATCACACAACTAATCATCAATCCTAACCACTTGCATGTGAGACTCATAATGACATAGATTGGTGATTCTTGTCCTTGACCCCTTCTCCATTGATTTGAATCCCTTGTTTTCCTTGGTCATTATTTTTTGTTGATTTGCTTATTTGTTTGTTTAAATTTCCAATCCATCAATTAAATTTTTGACTTTGTTAAATATAGTTGGATAGTCTATGCTTTGGTAGTTCCATACACACTTTCTTGGGTCACGACAACCTTTTTCTTTCATTTATACTAAAACTTGATGCTATACACTTGCTGTATAATTATGTTACATATAATACACATAATGTTTTTGGCATCATTGTTAGGGAGTGTGTTTTTACAATATTGAATTTGATTTATCTAGCTGTAGTTTGACCATTTTACTTGCTTTATTTTTGTTCTTTTATTTTATTTTTGTTTAAATTTCTTTGAGAGTTCTTATTTTGGTAGTTTAATGCAATATGGTAGTTTGCCTAATGATGACCCCAACGCCCACATTGCCAACTTCGTAGAGATATGTGACATTTTTAAACATAATAGAGTGATTGACGATGCAATTAGATTGAGATTATTTCTATTTTCCTTAAGGGACAAAGCCAAAAGTTGGCTTAACTTATTGCCCGTTGGATCAATTCCTACATGGGAGGCTATGACACAAACATTCCATGCCAAGTACATTCCACCTTCCAAAACTATGAAAATGAGGAACAACATCACCACATTTGCACAATTCGGATTGGAATCCTTATATGAAGGATGGGAGAGGTAATAGGATTTTTTGAGGAGGTAATAGTATTTTTGAGAAGGTGCCCACATTATGGTTTGCCCACATGGTTGTAAGTGCAAATATTTTATAATGATTTGTTGCCAACCAACCATTCTATGATAGATGCAGTGGCAGGAGGCATAATTGAGAAGAACTTCAGAGGAGGTATATGGGTTGTTGGAGAAAATGACATGAAATAGTTACCAATGGCAAACATATAGGAGTTTGGGAAAGAAGGTGTTAACACCATAGACACATACTCGACCCTTTTGGCTCAAATCAAAGTATTGAACAAGAAGATAGATAACATAAGTGTTTCGGTGATGAAGGTGCATCCATCGCATGTGAGTTTTATGGAGGTGGACACTATGGCACCAAATACCAAGTTGGGAATCCATTTTTGTCCACATCTAACCATATGCATTATTGAATTATGACATACAAATAACATCATTTCATAAACATGAATAATTATTATTTATGCCCCCATTATGCTTTAACATGAATTAGTACATGAAATATAAAATCAAAATTTTAATTCTTGATGTAACATATTCCTTAAGTACCTTTTTGCAGTGAAAGGTTTGGTATCTCGGTTAAGGAAGATTGATGTGTTGAATGTCTAAGAAATGAATTATTTGTATTATTCCATACTAGTTACATTCTAAAGTGATTGTTTGCTTAAGTATTTGATTGAAATATGCCATATTTAGCTAATAACTAAAAATATGCAAAATAGTGCAATTTGATTGGTAGGTTGACTAGGTTGCATGAAATCATTGTAAACCATATTGCACTTGATTATAACATCAAAGCATCAATTCTTATCATCTCCCTAGTCCATAAATATAGATTTTGGCATGAGAACACACCAAACATGTGGCAACCAATCACTACCCTCCTCTTACCTCTTTTTGAAAGTCAAATAAATTATTTTTATCCATATTTTCTTATGGAAGCTCCTCAAAACGACCAGCCCTTCTCTAAAGTTTCTCTCAAATTTTTATACTCTCATACTCACAAAGGTTGATTCCAATCCATAATAATCTATAGAACACAAATTAGAGCAAGTTTTTACCATTTTAAGCTTGAAAATAATTGATTTTGAAGTTTAATTCCAATCTAATCAAGGTATATTCTTTTCAATATTTCTTATGATGAATTAATAGTATTTTAGATGGTTACATGTTTTAGTATCTTTTTATATGATTTAAAACTCAAGTGAGATAGACTTGAAACCCAAACCAAACTAGTTTCTAGCAAAATTGATAGCCTTATGAAATATGATTAGTATTTGTTCCTAATAATCTTGTAATGCCTATACTGTGTTTGGAAGTGCCTATGAATGATTATGAATAATGGCAATTAGCTTGCTTAATTAATGGTTAGAATCAATTTAAGTTAAAACTGAGTTTACACCCTATTAATTATACCACAACCTATGACACCCCTTAATCTAACTGTAGAGCCTAACAAGCTAATGTAGTTAAATCAAGAAATGTTAACCTTTTATAAAAACTCAAGCTAGGATTTTAATAAAAAGCTCCCTTTTAGTTATATTGGGAAATTTGTTCTTTCATTTCAAATACACACCATTTACATAAATCAAAATTGAACACACGATGCTATTATTTTGTCTATAGTTTAACACATCTACTTACAAAATCATAACAGAGCGTCTTATTTAAAAATAAAAATAAAATTTTCAAAATAGGCTACGAAAACTGCTCGAAGCATGATATATGAACAAATTTCTATCCGGCCATACTGGAGACTCAGTCAACCTCTAAACTTGTACATTTTCACTTGCATTACAAGAATCTAATGAGCTAAAGGGTCAGTAAGGTGAAACTTATGCAATAACAAATATAGTACATGCAATTTCATCAATCATTAAAAACGCTGCTCAATTTAATAACTTTCTTTCATAAATCATTATTTCAAGCCTTTGAAGTATGGTACTTAATTTATAGTGATAGACTGTAATTTTCAAAACCTATTCATAATGATTGGCCAATAAGAGAGATAATACAAGGTTTTCATACGGATTTTTCAATCTCAGGTATTAGCCATATTCTCTCATTCACTGTGGTTTTTCTATCTTGGTTTTTCAACCTTAAGTATTTGCCACATTTTGTTGGTCCGCTGGTCCCTCCCGCGTCCCTTGCCTACTCAACCATCAATCAAGTATCATACTTTTTTTCAAACATCTCACATATTTTTTTTAGTATCATACTTCATGAACCATGAATGCATCAAAATTACATTATTTGACAAATAATGATAATCACATTTAAACATAACAACATTATATGATTCTTGTAATACAACAAATAAAAGTTTTACCTTACCTCAAGTCCGTTTTGTGCTAAGAAGTGAAAAGGTAAGTCTCTTTGGATGGTAGGATGTGCTAAAGGCCTAACATAATCAAATTATGTACTTTTCAGTATCCTTTTATTAAATCACACAATCTATTCTTATTAAAATTATATACACTTTTCAATCTTTTATAAACAATTCCATATCGATTATATGACTTCAAAAATAATACATACTCTATATATACTAGAAATTCAAGACATTAAACAATAGGTCAGCCACTAAATCACTAATAATTCAAACATAAAATATTAGGGCAACCCCCAAACCTTGAACAAATATCTAAATTAATAAGGCGTAAACTCAATTCTAACTTAAATTAATTCTAACCATTAATTAAGCAAACGAATTGTCATTATTCAAAATCATTCATAGGAACTTCCAAACACAATATATACATTACAAGATTAATAAGAATAAATATATTAATCATATTTCATAAGGCTATTAATTTTGCTAGAAACTAGCTTAACTAGCTTGGTTTCGGCTTCAAGTCTATCTCACTTGAGTTTTCAATCATACAAAAAGATAGTAAAATAAGTAACCATCTAATATACTATAAATTCATCATAAGAAATATTGAAAAAGAATATACCTTGATTAGATTGAAGTTAAACTTCAAAATCAATGATTTTCAGGCTTAAAAGGGTAGAAACTTGCTCTAGTTTATGTTTTATGAATTCTTATGGATTGGATTCAACCTTTGTGAGTATGAGAGTGTAGAAATTTGAAAAAAACTTTTCTAAGAAAGGGTTGGTCATTTTGAGGTGCTTCCACAAGAAAATATGGATAAAAATAATTTCTTTAACTTTCGAAGAGATGTAAAAGAAGGGTAGTGATTGGTTGCCTTATGTTTGGTGTGTTCTCATGCCGAAACCCATGTTTATAGGCTAGGGAGATGACAAGAATTGATGCTTTGGTGTTATGACCAAGTGCAATGCCATTTAGAATGATTTCATGCAAGCTAGTCAACCTACCAATCAAATTGCACCATTTTCCATACTTTTAGTTCTTAGCCAAATGTGACATATTTCAAGTAAATATTGAAGCAAACAATCACTTTAGAATGTTACTAGTATGGAGTAATACAAATAATTCATTTGATGGCCATTCAGCACATCAATCTTTCTTAACTGAGATACTGAGCTTTTCACTATAAGAAGGCACTTAAGGAATATGTTACATCAAGAAATAAAAGTTTGATTTTATATTTCACGTACTAATTTATGTTAAAGCATAATAGGGGCATAAATAACAATCATTCATGTTCATGTAATTATGCTATTTTTATGTCATAATCTGATAATGCATATTGGTTAGATACATATTCATGTAAGATGTTTATTATTGGCTATGTAGGAGATAATTGGGCATTATAACCCTTCATTCCTTATAAAAATTTCATCCTCAAAATTTGATGTACCAAATAATTCTGGATACTTGCTCTGCATTTCTTCTTCTCCTTCCCACATGGCCTCTTCTATAGAATGATTCCTCCATATTACTTTAACAAGTCGAATCTTTTTCATTCTCAATTCTTTTTCCTTCCAATCTAGAATTTGCCCTGGTTTTTCTTCATAAGCTAAATCAAAAGTCAATTCAAACGGTTCATAACTCAACACATGAGAGGGGTTTGAATTGTACTTTCTACACTAGGAAAACATTATGAACACTAGATAATGATGGATGTAAGGCCACTCTATAAACTTTATCACCAACTCTTTCAAGAATTTTGAATAGGCCAATATACCTAGGGCTGAGTTATCTATTCTTTCCAAATCTCATGACACCTTTTATGGGAGCTAATTTTAAGAACACATGATCACTCCATGTAACCTAACTATCTCCTTAATATATTATTGAGCATACTGATCCATATTATATGTGGATTTCACTGGAAGAAAATTGGCTGATTTAGTTAATCTATTAACAATCACCTATATAGAATTATACCCATTTTGAATTCTAGGTAATCCAAGCACAAAGTCTATTGTAATGTGCTCTCATTTCCATTTCGGAATCAACAAAGGCTTCAACTACCGTACTGGTCTTTGATGTTTAATCTTAACTTATTGAGAAGTTAGATATTTAGCCATAAATTTTGCTATATCTCTCTTCATTTTAGGCCACCAATAATGTTGTAAGTTTTTATACATTTTTGTGCTACTTGGGTGTATCGAGTAAGGAGTAGTATGAACTTCTTTTAAAATGTCTCATTTTCATGGCTTTCTAAAACGACACACATAGTCTCCCTTCATATCGAAGAATTCTATCATCAGTAATAGAGAAGTCTGGCCTCTTTCCAGCATCAATCTACACAAATACATATATATCTTTTGACCTTCTTTAATTCTATCTTGAGGTATAGGTTTTAATACTAAGGCTGACAATAAACATATTTTTTCTTTAGGTACAATTTCAAACTCTAATCTCTGCAAATCCAGTAATATTGACTTTTGTATGATAAAAAGAGAAGATGTGGATTTTATACTCAATGCATTTACAACTACATTCTCTTTACCAGGATGATATGTAATCAAGTAATCATAATCCTTCACAAGTTCTAGCCATCTATGCTATCTCATATTCAGTTCCTTTTGGGTAAAGAAGTACTTCAAACTTTTGTGATCTGTGAATATTTCACACTTTTCACCATACAAATAATGTCTCCAAATTTTTGAAGCAAAAACACATCAACAAGTTCTAAATCATGGGTTGGGTAATTCTTCATACTCCTTCAATTGCCTTGAAGCATAGGCAATAACCTTCCCATTTTGCATCAAAACAGTACACAAACTATTTTTTGAAGCATCGCTATATACATGAATCCACCAGTTCCTATTGGAATGGTAAGAATAGGAGCTGTAGTCAATTTATGTTTTAATTCCTAAAAACTTCTTTTACAAGCATCGGTCTACAAGAACTTCACATTCTTTCTTATCAACATTGTCAATGGAGTTGCTTTCTTTGAAAACCCCTGAATAAATCATTGATAGTACCCTGCTAATCCCAAGAAACTTCTTACTTCTGATATATTTATTGGTGTTGGCCACTGAATGACAACTTCTACCTTTTTTGGATCAACAAAAATACCATTCTTGGATACTACATGACCTAGAATAGAATTTGCTCAAGCCAAAATTCACACTTCTTGAATTTAGCATACAACTATTTTTCCTTAAGAACTTGCAACATAATTTTCAATTGTTCCTTGTTCTCTTCTTTATCCTTTGAATAAATTAGGATGTCATTAATAAAAATAATCACAAATTTATCAAAAAAATTCTAAACACCCTATTTATTAGATCCATAAAAGCTGCAAAAGCATTGGTTAAGATGAAAGGCTTTACTAGAAATTTATAATGTCCATACATTGTTTAGAATGCAATCTTTCATATGTCTTATTCTTTGATCTTCAATTGATGATACCCAGAGCGCAAATCAATCTTAGAAAATATTGATGCTCCCTACAATAGATCAAACAAATAATTTATTCTTGGAAGTGGATACTTATTCTTGACTGTTACTTTATTTAACTCTCTATAATCAATACACATCTGCAATGTACCATCCTTATTTTCACAAACAACACAAGTGCTCCCAAGGAGAATAACTAGGGTGAATGAAACCCTTATCAAGCAATTCTTTTAATTGAACTTTTAACCCTTTCATCTCTATTAGTGCAATTCGGTATGGTACTTTAGAAATAGGGGTAGTCCCTAGCATAAGATCAATCACAAATTTAATCTTTCAATTCGGTGGCAGTACTAGTAAATCATCTCAAAATACCTTAAGAAATTCTTGAACCACATCTATATTTTTTGGATTTAATTGTGCTTCGGTCGAAGTATCCAGAATACTTGCTAAATATCCAACACAACCTTTATTAAACATCTTTTAGGCTTTCAAAGTAGTTATAATTGGTAAGGACCATGAAAATAAGGTACCACTAAACACAAACTATTCTTTCCCAGGTGGCTGAAAAATCACAATCTTATTATTACAATTAATTGTTGCATGGTATTTGGTGAGCTAATCCATACCCAAAATAACCTCAAAATTTGGCATCGATAAAACAATGAGATCAATATAGAGTCTCTTATCACTAATCTGAATAAAGCATGCCCTTAATATTTAGTTGGAATCCATTTCTTCCTCGGATGGAACTATCACATTGTACCTTACTTTTAATAAATATAGTGTAATACCTAATTTTCTCACAAATTCATTTGATGCAAATGAATGTGTAAACCTTGAATTTATTAATGCAATTGCAGATATCCTAAAAATTAAATAGTACTTGTGACTACGAAAGCATCTGTATCAGCTTGTTCTTATGTTATTGCATATACTCTCCCTTGAACTCTCCTCTGCATTGTTAGCCAATCCTTTTCTATATGTCCAAGCTTCTTACACTTAAAGAAATGATTAGTACGCCTAAAGCATTCCCCAAAATAATTCTTCCCACACTTAGCATATTTAGGCCTTTCAACCGCAGTAGAAGTCTGCTCAACTCTATGAGGCTTTTCATTCCCTTGGCCTACTCTTTGCTCTCATTTCTTCCACTGGTTTAGATTAATTAGAGTGAATACTTACTTCTTTTGTTGAAGGGACTTCTCAATCTCTTTTTTATCTATGTTAATCATCAAGGCCTTGTCCACCAATTCCCTAAACTCTGTTGCTGAAGATATTCTCACATCTTTTATAATTTCAGGATTAAGGCCCCTATCACTTCAACTCAACTAGTCTATAAAGTATTCATGAGGTACTATTGAGAATATAATAGTGAAGATAGAAAAGTTTATTTTTCCATTGGGTATGAAGAAAGATGTTCATATGCCTCTTATTTTAGGGAGACCTTTTCTAGCGATGAGTATAGCCTTGATTGATGTACAACTATGAAATTTGATACTTAGAATAGGTGATGATCAAGTGACCTTCAATGTTTCTAAAGCCATAAAGTTTCCAATAGATACAAACTTGTGTGGTGAAATTGATGCCTTTGACCATTTGGCCATTGACCTTTTGCAACAAACTAAGACTTAGGAAAAAGTTGATGTATGCATTGTGAACTTAAAAAGAAAATAAAAAAGGGACACGCATGTTAATTTGCATGAATTTAAGGGATTGAATTGTTGGGTGGAAATGCCTAAGTGTAATCAATTAGATGTTTTTTATCCTTTTGTTGTTGAGCATGTGCAGAAAAATAGGTTGAAGGGAGAATTAGAAGAAATTTTGGAAAATTTAAAAGAGGTGAGATAGAGGATGAAAGCTTGGTGGTTGCCCTTGTACACTTTGATGCCAAATTGCCCTTTAAGAAGCATTTTCAAGTAAATCAAAATTTTTGAGCAAGCCAAAACCAAGTTTCAATCAACTCTGCAAGGTAAGGCCCATGTGGAGAAATTTAAATCCTTTGATACGGGGTGTTAATGTCGAACCAAGCACTACTTGGGAGGAGGTAATGAGCATAAGATGTCTAAATTACATCTTGGCATTTCCAAAGAATATGTAACAAAGTTGGGTTGACGACTGTAAAACAAGCACTTCTTGGGAGGCAACCTAAGCCTCTTTGCCCTTGCTTTTGAATAATTTATTAGTTTATTTTGGTAGTATGTTCAATTTATAAAATTAGGCATGTTTAGCTTTATTTTGTTTAGCTATTACATAGTTTTATTTATATTTTTTTTTACTTTTGTTGCTTTCGCCCGTGTTCTTTCATTTGCCCTCTTCTTGTTTGTAGATTCTCATCTCCTTGGTGATGTGCAGTCTGTCATTAGACCTCCAAAGAACGCATGTTACATGATGCACTTCTAATTGAGAGGGACTAGTTTTTCTCCCCTATACTTTTCTTGCTTTAAACATTGAGGACATTATTTTATTATGTTTAGGGGGTGAGAAATATATTTTGATGAGTTGTGTTTGAATTACATATCTTACGTGATAAAAGTCCAAGAGCAAGCATGTTACTGTTGACAAACTTAAGTAGGTTCACATTTGAGATTTATTGATTTGTCCTAACGATCGATGGCCTATGATGAGACTTAATTGATATTGCATTGAGTTTAGAGGAAAGGAAGATTTCTAATCATATGACATGGCGATTCTTGTGTATAGTTAGTCTTTGTCATGATTGATGAATTTTTATTAAGCACGTTGTGTCAAAATCTTATGAATTATATGTTACTTGGTATTTTTACTTCCAATAAGTCTTTTTTGGTCATTAAGAGGTGTTCTTGAACTTGCTTGATTACTCTTTGAGGTGAAATCCTAGATAACTAGAAAACTTGAAAATGTTTCAGGCTATTTTTTGACTCGTTTGTGCCTAACATGATAACGTTATTATCACTTGTTACCCTTTTGAGCTTCTTTCAAAGAATGATATGTGTAATGTATATGAATGACCACCATTCGACTTTATTTCTTGTAGCTCACTATACCTAAAACCTTTAGCTTGAAAATCTTTGTCCTAAGAGAGCTTAATGTGAAATATTGTGCATGATTTGGTGTAAGGATTATATGAAAATATTTTGGGCTTGGAAGTGAATGCATTCGATACATGAGCAAGATTGATGTGAATAGAATTCATCACAACCCATGATTATCAAAAGAAATGAGTTTGGGGATTGTGAAAGCAAAAGAATAAGAAATAAAGCCTTGAGATTCATGGAAAAAAAAAGAAAAGAAGAAAAGAAGAGAAAGTAAAGAGAAAAGAGAAGAAAAGAAATGCGTGAATCCCAAAGGAAAAATGAAGAGAATTGGGGAAGTGAAAAAAAAAGAGAGGAGTGAGATTTTATGTGTTATCCTTACACTTTCTTTGTAAGACAACACCTAGACCTTGTATTATTAAGCTTATTGAAGTCTTTTTTATCTAAGTTTACTAGTCTTTACATTAGTGGAGAATGTGTATGAAAAGCAAGTATATGGAACACCTAGAACTTCTTTACTTAGATCAAGAGAGTTATTAGTTGTATAATCTACACTAAAAACGCATGCACGAAGCTTGAATTTGACACCACACACATACACATTTGGAATTTGTGACTAGATTGAGAAGCACAAGCTTTGTAGTGTTAGTTGATTAGCTTTATGACAAACCTTTTGACTTGTGTGCAATGTAAACTGTTGAGGCACAATGTTGGTTTATCAAGTTGAGTTATTCATGATCAATTATGAGCTTATGTTTAGCTTGATTCATAACTTTGCTTGAAGACGAGAAAAAAGATAAGTTTAGGAGTAGTTAATAAGCTCATAATTTGACAAATTTTGGCACTCTCAAAAACACAAATTTGGATGTTTATCTCAAAATTATTGAAATTGTGCCTTGTCTTGTGATATTTGTTATGTAGTTCAAGAATTGAAGAAATGGTGTGGAAAAATAGAAAATAATGGGTTAAAGAGTCAGCAGCGCACTGAAACTTCCTGATGTGGCAGTCTTTGCATTTTTTGCACAACTTTCCCTAAAAATATGATATAGAGCTTATTCAAGAGGATAGGGAAATAAAAAAGATAGGGATACAATTTTATAAATATGCCAAAATCCAGTTAATCCTAAAAAGAAGTCAAAAATCAATTGAAATAGGCAGAATTGTGTATCCCTGACCAGTCAAGCGTCATGACTCTAGAATGCCACGGCACAGTACCAGTTTATGAGAAAGTTTCAGGCCGTGACATGGGGAAAAAGGTCCCATGGCACCACTACCAAAAATTGCACAGTAGCCAGGCTTAGAGTTTAGTGTCGGGGCACCAGATAGTGCAACAACATTGATTCTCCAACCTTCTTGAGTGACAAAGGATTGTGAAGAAGAAGGGAAGATTCTTTCGGGGTTGTAACTTTCTTCTTTAAATTATTCTTTCATTTTGTTTAGTTTTTAGGAATTTTTAAGAATCATGTTGTTGGAAAATACTTGGTGCGTGCTTAATTTCAATATGAGCTAAAAAAAATTTGGACATGGCTTGGAAAGACATTTCTATGAAGTCATTAATTGATATCATTTTTGTGGTATGGGATTTAATTTGTGATGAGCATGAAGTATGGTTCTAATGCTTCTTAAGATTTTGTGAATTTTGAGATGATCTTTGTTGTTGTGATTGAGATAGAAGGTAGTGTTGCAACAAGTGCTTGTGTAGTGTGTGCCGTTGACTAGATTGCTTTCGGGATATAGGATTTAGCATATGTAGTAGTCACAAAGCTCAATGCATCATTGACTAGTTAAATTTGTTATAGGGATATAACTACTTACTTTTTAGTGACAGATTTGATAGTCTCGAGAAGGAATATCATATACAATTAAAATTTTCGCTGTCACCTAAACATCAATCCTAACCACCTACATGTGAGACTCATAACGATATACAATTGTTATCCATGCCCCGAACCCTTTCTCACTTAATTTTAATCCCGCATTTTCCTTGGTCTTTATTGGTTGTTGTTTTTGCTTATATATTTGTTTAAGTTTCCAATCTGTCAACCAAACTTTTGACTCGATTAAATAAAGTGGATGGTTTATGCTTTAGTAGTTTCATACACACTTTCTTGGGACATGACAATCTTTCTCTTTAACTTATACTAAAGTTTGACGTCGTACACTTACGGTATAATTGTGTTGTTGTTCGTAAAATATTTCGCAAACTGCAAGTACACGGTGTTAAGTTTTAATACAACAGTGAGTTGAGCGTCGTATCTACAAGGATTGTAATAAAAAATTACAGCAAGTGTTGTAGTTCAAATAGTCCCAATTTTATTTAGAAAATCAAGTGATGATTGATAAACAAAGTAGAAAAAGATAAAAATTACAAAGGCAAGAGTGGAGTTCTTAGAAGTAATACAACAAACACCTTATGAGCAAGAAATTCTAGAGGAATGACTCACCTAATTATCACCTATGTTCTTTCTTCCAAAACATACCAATTCAAGTCAACAACATATGTAAGTTAAGAATTCCTAAGTTCATCAATTCCCTCTCTCGAGAGCCGAATTAACTATGAGTTCCAACATGAATTTTAATATCTCCATAAAAACTCAAGAATAAAACTCTACAAAAGTTCAATAATTTCTTCTTTAAAACTTCAAAGGCTTCATAAGCTTTTCAACTCTATGATTCCTAGGTTGTATTATCCTTATGATCATGTATAATCTTTCCTCTCTCAAATATCAAATCTCATACATCAACAATCTCAAAACTAAGCAAGACAACACAAACAAGACGAATAACTTGAACTAATATTATTTGGATTTCAAAACATAGGATCAAATAAGGTTACATCATCCTTTACAAAGAAATATTTAGTTCATCATGTATGACTATAAATTCAAGAAATACATGGGAAAGAATATGAAAATTGTTCACCAATTTGGGAAGTAAGAGGAATGGTTGAAGCTCACCTTGTTTTCAAGAATGGCTTTATTGTCTTTAACAATGGCTCTCTTTCTCTACAAGAATACCTCATTCTGTCTAACAACACCTCTTTCTATCCAGAAAAACTTCTTACGTCCAGAATGACTTCGGAGGCTCTTTGGGGTCCTTAAAATCAGATGGGAGATGCCCTAAAGAGGGCAAAAAACGTATTTTGCCCCTTTTATCTGCGTAGTAGCGCGTAGGTGCTGACTTGACAGCTAGGCACAACTAGGCGCTGAACATTCAGTCCAAAACTAATTTCTATAGCATCTGTAGCTTTTTTCAATAAAATTTTCACCACTTTTTAGGCCTAAATAGCTTTTGGTGTCTACATAAGAATTGTAACTCTATCTCTTATATTTCTATATCTTCATAAATCATCTCAATAAGACATCTGTGGAGAGCATTATACCTAAAATACCAAGATGTGTTATACTAGAAATTTTTAATCCAATATTAACTATTAAACTTGATATTTCTCATTGAAATCGTAGGAACCGAATTTTCTGATAAATATAAAAGTTGTAGATATGTCTCTTGACTTTCCAATGAATCAAAAATCAAGTCAATATAATATTAGAGCAAACACTTATGATTAAAATACAAACACTGTCATCAGTAGCAGCACAATACGGGTTCTTTCAAAATTTCAACCAAGTTTTTGTTTATTTCCATTTTCTTTTGTCAAATACCCCCAAACATACCTTTTTCTCGTTCTCGAGGAAAACTCAAACTCAAACAATCTTAAGCTCGTACTTTGATCATGAATTACTTAGCTTGATCAACCAATTCAAATGCCTCATCATTCTTTATTCCACATGCATCCAAAGGTTAGTTACAAAGCTAGTCGAATGACACTACAAATCTTGTGCTTTATCAATCTAGTCATGAATTCAAAATATGTGTGTGTGAATGTCAAGTTGAAGTTTCACTCATGCATCTTAGGTACGAATTTCACATCCAATAACTCTCATAATCTAGGCAAAAGAGTTCTAGGTGTTCCATAGGCTAGCTTTTCATACAAATTCTCCACTAATATAGACATTTGTAAACTTGATTCAAAAAGTCTTAAATAAGGTTGTAACGTAAGGCCTAGATATTGGCTTACAAAGAAAGGTAGGGATAAACAATGTAAGAGAGCATAAAGCGTTTCACATAGAATCTCACTCTCCTCCTTTCATTTCTCTCTCCCAATTTTCTTTCTTTTTTCCTCTTTAGGGATTCAAGCTTTTCTTTTCTTTTCTTTTTCAACAACTTTTTTTTTTCTTTTAACTTTTGTTTTTCAATTTTTTTCTTCTTCCCCCTTTTTTTTTCTTTTTTTTTTTCATGAACCCCAAAGCTTCATTTTTTGTTCTTCTGCTTTGACAACCCCCAAACTTGTTTCTTTTCATCAACATGAGTTGTGATTTATACCCCTAAATACATTCATCCACACCCTCAACATGTCTCCATATGATCTCTTGATTAGATTGTGCACAAAATATCACACCTTAAGCTCTCTTAGAGACAAGCATTTATTTTTTAGGTTGTAAACGGTATAGTGAGCTTCAAGAAATGAAGTCGAATTGTGGTCATTCATTTGTATTGCTTATTCAATTCTTTGATAAAAAGCTCAAAGGGGTAACTAGTGAATAAAAATGTTATCATGGTTGGCTTGAAAGGTACAAACGAATCATATATGGCCTAAATCATTTCAAAGTTTGCTATTTATCTAGGATTTCACCTCAAAGAGTAATCAAACAAGTTCTAGGACACCACAAAATGACCAATACAACTTATTGAAAACAAAATCCAACATCAAGTAGCACACAATTCACAAGATTTTGACACAAAGTGCGCAATGAAAGTTCATCATTGATGACAAGGATCAAATACACACAAGAATCGCCATGTCATAATACTAGCAATCTTTCTTTCGTATAGACTCCATATAATATGAATTAGGTATCATCGTAGGCAATCGATAATCAAGTTATTCATTCAATCAAAAAATATAAACTCAACTAAGTTTGTCAACAAAGCATTCTTGCTCTTGGACTCTCATCACACAACATGGGTAATTCACAAGCAAAGTTTCAACAAAAATCAAAAAAATTGACTCAATTTTTCACATTCATAAAGCTCAAACGCACAAAATATGAATCTCAACTCTTATCACGCAACATAGATAATTCACAAGCAAAGTTTCAATAAAAAATGAAAAAAATGCCTCAATTTTTCATATGCATAAAGCTCAAACACACAAAATACGAATTTTTCCCCCAACTTTAAAATTAATATTGTCCCCAATATTTAAAGAAATAAAGCACATAAGATGGGGGGAATATGAAACTTCCTTTTTAAATAGATGATGCCCTTGGAGTCCATGGGAGATCCACACATATTACCAAGGAGATATCCATCTACACAAGAAAAAATAGACATGAAAGCACATGGATTATTCACATAAGTGAAAATGCAATAGCTAAAAAAAGGAAAGCTCATCATGCCTAAATCTAGAAATGAAACATGCTTAAAAAACTAAGTAAGAAATTATTCAAAAGCAAAGGAAAGAAAGGGCTTGAGTTGTCTCCCAAGAAGCACTTGTTTTATAGTTGTCAACCTGACTATCTTCTTTACTCATCTCGGATGTCAAAATAAATGTTTATCATGCCACGTCTTTATGTGCTCTAAGAGTGTAGGTGATCCTTCAGGATAGGCAATACTAGGATGATCTGGTGTAGCATCAATGGCCTTTTGGACATCAACAAGTGTATCCTCTATTACTGCGAAAGGTCTTTCAAACATGGTAAAGATGTACCTATATTTTTCCATATTAAAAATAAAAAAATATGTAGAGCACAAGAATTGGCCACTATTCCCAAGTATATCTTGAGTCACCCTAGTAGGTCTTGCTTCATCTAGTGCATGCTTTCTGAAATTAAACAATGAAATTGAATTAGTTCTTGCATCTAGATCACATAATGCTATTTCACAAGTAGAGTCTCCCATTGAATAAGGGATAATGAAACTCCCTGAATTAGTAAGCACTTGAGATGGCTTCTCTTGCAAGATGGCATTGCATTTTTCAATAGTTTCACACTCCTCCATTTATTGTTGTTGGATGACTTTGCAATGCTCCCTTATCACTTGGAAATTTTGTTTATGTTTTTTAGCATTAATTTCAGTAGCAAACTGTCCAATTTGAGTTTCTATTGATTTCAGTTAAGCTCCAAAACTTGAAGCTAGCTACCCCAATTGAGTCTCAATGTGTCTATCTTTGCTCCATTCTTATTTAATCGGGATCTTGTTTCACCAATGAAAGTGCTTAACAAATCCTCCAATGATGCATTTTTCTCACTTTTGGTTTTCATAAATGAAGTGCTAGTGGATGCCATGGAATCCATTCCTTGAGAAGCTATATTAGAAGTCCAAGCTGTAAATTGGTTAGAAAGAGAAGATATTTATGTAGCTAATTGTGTAAATAAATCTACCTCAAGAACACCGGCAACCTTTTTAATGGAAGACCTCTCGAAAGGCCATTGATAGCTATTAGTAGCCATCTCCTAAAGACTCCAAGCCTTACGCATATAAATACATATAACCTAGTGCAAGGCAAGACATCATCAAAATATGGGACGAAAGTAAAAACATTCTAAACTACAATTAAGACTAAGTCATAACAATATTAATGTAATTATGATAAAACAATCCCCGACAACGGTGCTAAAAACTTGTTCATAAAATATTTTACAAACCGCAAGTGCACGGTGTTAAGTTTTAATACAACGTTGAGTATCATATCGTATCCACTAGGATTGTAATAAAAAATTATAAGTACCATAGTTCAAATAGTCCCAATTTTATCTAAAAAATCAAGTGATGATTGGTAAACAAAGTAGAATAAGATAAAAATTTCAAAAGACAAGAGTGGAGTTCTTAGAAGTAATACAACAAAGACCTTATGAGCAAGAAATTCTAGAGGAATGACTCACCTAATTATCACCTATGTTATTTCTTCCAAAACATACCACTTCAAGTCAACAACACATGTAAGTTAAGAATTCCTAAGCTCATCAATTCCATATCTCGAGTGCTGAATTGACAATGAGTTCCACCATGAATTTCAATATCTCTATACAAACTCAAGAATAAAACTCTACGAAAGTTCAATGAATTCTTTTCCTAAAGTTGAAAGATTTCATAAACTTCTCAACTCTACGATTCCTACGCCGTGGTATCCTTGTTTCCAAGAATAACTTTCTTGTCTTTAATAATGGCTCTCTTTCTATCCAAGAATACCTCATTCTCTTCGACAGCACCTATTTCTGTCCAGAATACCTTCGCACGTCCCACAATACCTTTGGAGGATCTTTGGGGTCCTTAAAATTAGATAGGAGATGCCCTATAAGAGCATTTTTCCACTTTTATCCGCATGGCAGTGCGTAGGCGCTGACTGGACAGCTAGGCACAACTAAGCGTTGAACATTCTCTCCAAAACCAATTTATGCAGCATCTGTAGCCTCTTTCAAACTGATTTTTCACCATAGTTTAGGCCAAACTGGCTTTTTGTTTCTTCATAAGAATTGTAGTCCTATCTTTTATATTTCTATATCTTCATGAATCATTTCAATAAGACATCTGTGTAGAGCATTATACCTAAAATACCAAGATGTGTTTTACTAAAAATTTCAATCCAGTGTTGACTCTTGAACTCGATGTTACTTATTGAAATCATAGGAACTGGACTTTGTGGTAAACATAAAAGTTGTAGATATATCTCTTCTATTTAAAATGGATCATGAATCAAGTCAATATGATATTAGAATAAAGACTTATGATTGAAATACAAACACTACCATTAGTAGCAACACAATACGGGTTCTTTCACAATTTCAACCAAGTTTTTGTTTCTTTTCATTTTCTTTTCATTTTTCCATCACCTACAAGATTTAAAACTAAAGGCATAAAAAGTAACATAAACACTTAAAAACCAACCAAATTGTTAGTTAAAAGGCATATGAATTATTGGTATTAAACTAAATTATCAAATACCCCCAAACTTTCCTTTTGCTCGTCCTTGAGGAAAACTCAAAATCAAACAATCATAAGGTTATACTTTGATCATGAATTACTAAGCTTGATCAACTAATTCAAATGCCTCATCAATCTTTATTGCACATGCATCCAAAGGCTAGTCACAAAGCTAGTCGAATTACACTACAATTGTTGTGCTTCATCAATCTAGTCATGAATTCAAAATATGTGTGTGTGAATGTCAAGATCAAGTTTCATGTATGCATCTTAGGTATGCATTTCACATCCAATAACTCTCATGATCTAAGAAAAAGAGTTCTAAGTGTTCCATAGGCTTGCTTTTCATACAAATTCTCCACTAATATAGACATTTGCAAACTTGGATCAAAAGGACTTCAATAAGTTTGTAACGTAAGGCCTAGATATTGGCTTACAAAGAAAGGTAGGGATAAACAACATAAGAGAGCATAAAGCATTTCACATAGAATCTCACTCTTCCCCTTTCTTTTCTCTCTCCCAATTTTCTTTTTTTTTTACTTTAGGGATTCATGCTTTTCTTTTCTTTTCTTTTTCAACAACTTTTTTTTCTATTAATTTTTGTTTTTAAATTTTTTTTCTTCTTTCCCCCATTTTTTTCCTTTTTTTTTCATGAACCCCAAGGCTTCATTTTTTGTTCTTTTGCTTTGACAACCCCCAAACTTATTTCTTTTCATCAACTTGAGTTGTGATTTGTTTTGTATATTTTCCTTGCTCATACCCCTAAATATATTCATCCACGCCCTCAACATGTCTCCATGTGATCCCTTGATAAGATTGTGCACAAAATGTCACACCTTAAGCTCTCTTACGGACAAGCATTGGTTTTTCGGGTTGTAAAGGGTAGGTATAGTGAGGTTCAAGAAATAAAGCCAAATTGTGGTCATTCATCTGCATTGCTTATTCCATTCTTTGAAAAGAAACCTCAAATAGGTAACTAGTGAATAAAAATGTTATCATGGTAGGCTTGAATGACACAAACGTATCAAAGATGGCCTAAATCATTTCAAAGTTTGCTATTTATCTAGGATTTCACTCAAAATGTAATCAAGCAAGTTCTAGAATACCACAAAATGACCAATACAACTAATTGGAAACAAAATCTAACATCAAGTAGCACGTAATTCACAAGATTTTGACACACATGCACAATGAAAATTCATCATTCATGATAAGGATCAAATACACACAAGAATCGCCATGTCACCGGACACTTATCACACAACATGGGTAATTCACAAGCAAAGTTTCAATAAAAAAATAAAATTGGCTCAATTTTTCATATGCATAAAGCTCAAACACACAAAATATGAATCTCGACTCTCATCAGACAACATAGGTAATTCACAAGCAAAGTTTCAATAAAAATCAAAAAAATTAGCTCATTTTTTCATATGCATAAAGCTCAAACACACAAAATACGAATCTTTCCCCTAACTTTAAAGAAATAAAGCACATAAGATGGGGGGAAATAGGAAATTTCCTTTTTAAATAGATGATGCCCTTGGAGTCCATGGGTGATCCACACATATTACCAAGGTGATATCCATCTACACAAGAAAAAGTAGACATGAAAGCACATGGATTATTCACAAAAGTGAAAATGCAATAGCTAAACAAAGGAAAGCTCATCATGCCTAAATCTAGAAATGAAACATGCTTCAAAAACTAAGTAAGAAATTATTCAAAAGCAAAGGAAAGAAACAACTTGGGTTGCCTCCCAAGAAGCACTTGGTTTATAGTTGTCAGCCTGACTATCTTCTTTACTTATCTCGGATCTAAAAATAAGTCTTTATCATGCCACATCTTTATATGCTCTAAGAGTATAGGTGATCCTTTTGGATAGGAAATGTGAGGATGATCTGGAGTAGTATCAATAGCCTTTTGGAGATCAACAAGTGTATCTCCTATTACCGTGAAAGGTCTTTCAAACATGGTAAAGATGTACCTATATTTTTCCATATTAAAAATTAAAAAATCTGTAAAGCACAAGAATTGGTCACCATTCCCAAGTATATCTTGAGCCACCCTAGTAGGCCTTGCTTCATCTAGTGCATGCTTTCTGAAATTAAATAATGAAATTGAATTAATGCTTGTATTTAGATCACATAATGCTATTTCACAAGTAGAGTCTCCCATTGAATAAGGGATAATGAAACTCCCTGAATTAGTAAGCACTTCAGATGGCTTCTCTTGCAAGATGGCATTGCACTTTTTAATAAGTTCACACGCCTCCATTTATTATTGTTGGATAGCTTTGCAATGTTCCCTTGGATTGATTTCTATATCACTTGGAAATTTCCTTTATATTTTTGAACATTTATTTCAGTAGTAAGCTATCTAATTTGAGTTTTTATTGATTTCATTTGAGCTCCTAAACTTGAAGCTAGCTGCCCCAATTGAGTCTTAATGTTGTCTATCTTTGTTTTATTCTTATTCAATCAGGCTCTTCTTCCACCAATGAAAGTGCTTAACAAATCCTCCAATGATGCATTTTTCTCACCTTTGATTTTCATAAACGAAGTGCTAGTGGATGCCATGGAATCCATTCCTTGAGAAGCTACATTAGAAGTCCAAGCTGCAAATTGGTTAGAAAGAGAAGATATTTGTGCAAATAAATCTACCTCAAGAACACTGACAGCCCTTTTAATGAAAGACCTCTCGAAAGGGCATTGATAGCTATTAGTAGCCATCTCCTAAAGACTCTTAGCCTTACGCATACAAATACATATAACCCAGTGCAAGGCAAGACATCATCATAATATGGGACAAAAGTAAAAACATTCTAAACTAAAATTAAGACTAAGTCATAACAATATTAATACAATTATGATAAAACAATCCCCGACAACAGTGCTAAAAACTTGTTTGTAAAATATTTTGCAACCCGCAAGTGCACTGTGTTAAGTTTTAATACAATATTGAGTATCGTATCGTATTCACAAAGTTTGTAATCAAAAATCACTTCAAGTACTGTAGTTCAAATAGTCCCAATTTTATTTAAAAAATCAAGTGATGATTGCTAAACAAAGTAGAATAAGATAAAAATTATAAAAGATAAGAGTAGAGTTCTTAGAAATAATACAACAAACACCTTATGAGCAAGAAATTCTAGAGAAATGACTCACCTAATTATTACCTATGTTATTTCTTTTGAAACATACCACTTCAAGTCAACAACACATGCAAGTTAAAAATTCTAAGTTCATCAATTCCCTATCTCGAGTGCCGAGTTGACTATGAGTTCCAACATGAATTTTAATATCTCTACAAAAATTCAAGAATAAAACTCTACAAAAGTTCAATGAATTCTCTTTCAAAACTTTATAAGTTTCATAAACTTCTCAACTCTACGATTCCTAGGTTGTGTTATCCTTATGATCAGGTATAATATTTTCTCTCTCAAGTATCGAATCTCATACATCAACAATCTCAATTAATGGTCAAATAATCATGATACAATTTTAAGCAAGACAACACAAATAAGATGAATAACTTGAACTAATATTGTTTGGAATTCAAAACATAGGATCGAATAAGGTTACATTATTCTCTAGAAAGAAATGTTTAGTTCATCATGTATGAATATAACTTCAAGAAATACATAAGAAAGATCATGAAAATTGTTCACCAATTTGAAAAGTGAGAAGAATGGTTGACGCTCATCTTATTTCCAAGAATGGCTTTCTTGTCTTCAATAATGGTTTTTTTTCTCTCCAAGAATTCCTCATTTTGTCCAGAATATCTTCTCACATCCCAGAATGCCTTTAGAGGATTTTGGGTCCTTAAAATTAGATGGGAGAGGCCCTATGAGGGCAAAACATCCATTTTGCCCCTTTTATCCACATGGTAGTGCGTAGGCATTGACTGGACAACTAAGCACAACTAGGCACTAAACATTCTATCCAAAACCAAGTTCTACAATATCTATAGCCTTCTTCAATTTATTTTTCATCCTAGTTTATGCCGAACTAACTTTTGGTGTTTTCATAATAATTGTAGTCCTATCTTTTACCTTTCTATATCTTCATGAATCATCTCAATAAGACATCTGTGGAGAGCATTATACTTAAAATATCAAGATGTGTTATACCAGACATTTTCAATCTAGTGTTGACTCTTGAACTTGATATTTCTCTTTTAAATCGTAGGAACTAGATTTTGTGATAAATATAAAAGTTGTAGATATATCTCTTGGTTTTTCAATGGATCATGAATCAAGTTAATATGATATTGGAGAAAAGACCTATAGTTGAAATTTAAATACTGCCATCAGTAGCAGCACAATACGGGTTCTTTCAAAATTTCAACCAAGTTTTTGTTTCTTTCCATTTTCTTCTCATTTTGCCATTACCTATAAGATTTCAAACTAAAAGCATAAAAAGTAATATAAACACTTGAAAACCAACCAAATTGTTGATCTAAAGGCATATGAATTATTGGTATATAACTTACTTATCAGTTGCAAATAATACAAATCAGCTTGTTCCATGATCACCATCCTATGTGCAAATATGATTCATAATCATATGCGATCTAGGGACTTCATATAAATCTAATAACACGAATTTAAGATGAAGATTACCTTTTATTAAAGTTAAATCGAAAAAGATAGTCTATTATAGAAGTATAATAGTGGACATTAATTGGCTCATCGAGCACTACTCTGACAATCTCCCAATTGCCCTAGAGTCAATTGCCCATATACTTGAGGCCCATCTTCTCAAGATGTCCATCAAACACTCCCTGTGCTAGGGGTGTGGTCAGTGGGTTTGCTATCTTTTTTGTTGGGACAACCTTCTACACTTTAATGTCGCTTCTACCAACGATTTTTTGAATCAAATGGCATCACCTCATTATGTGCTTAGATCTTCAATAAGACCTTGGCTCATTTGCTTAGGTTATAGCCCTGTTGGTATCGCAATATACATGTACTAGATCAACAACTGTCGGAACTACACCCAACTCTTAAATGAAAGTTTAGCATCTAAATAGCTTCTTTTTTGCAGCATCACATGCCACAATATATTTTGCCTCGATGGTAGTATATGCAGTCGTCTCTTGCTTGGAACTCTTCCAGCTGATCACACCAACGTTCAAGGTGAATATAAATCTGAACATTGACTTTTAATATTTCACATCAGATTGAATACTAGAAATTTTTGCCCCCCTTGTGCACACAAAGTGGTCTTGACCCAATCCTGTTACATGTCCAACTATTCATTTATTATTCTCATCCATTTACTATTTCAATTAAGAATCCTTCCCCTTCTTTATCTCTTGCTTCTTTCTTCCTCTCCAAGAATAAGACTTTTCCATTTTTTATTAGGATTTGTTAATTCGTGTAATTAAAACTCCTTATAGGCCTCTAACACATGGGCTTGGACTTTAATTAATTATTAAAGTCCAAATAATTGATCTTCATCAATAAGTAAAACCTAATTTAATTAATTGAACAATGAATTAATTAATTAGTTTCATAAAAGGCCACCTAATCAAATTTGGCCCAATTAAAATAATTTTATTATTTTAATTGGTTAAATTAATTTAACTCCTTAAATTAATTTAAGCCTAGCTAATTTATTGATCCAATCAATTAATTAACTTACTCCCATGATCCCCTAATCCTTATTAGGTCCAAATAAATGACTATATAAATATGTGGATTAGTTAATTTAATCCCTTAAATCAATTCTAGCTCAAGTTAATTAATCACCATTAATTAACTTAATCCAACACTTTGGATCACAATAGATTAAAGGTGGATCATCTAGTTTGTGTGTGACCCATTAGGTTCACAACTAAGCTAGTAGTGAGCTTGCAACTTAGTGAATAAAAAATACTAATCAATTAATCTGTCTTGAAATTAACTCCTTAATTTGAAGAACCTCACAAGTCAAGGAAGCATTTAGTAGTGCATCTTGACTACCTAGTCTTAACTGAATTAACAAGCGAACCTATTTTTGTTACGAGTATAGTGCATGTTGATGAGTGGATTTTATACCCATTAATTGAGTACCATTTACTTAACTTTTTGATTAGTTTTCGAGATTTTTATGAGTTTTATTGTTGTTTTTAATATTTGTTTTGTAAATTTGAAGATGAAGGAAGAATGTCACTTGAATGTACTAAAATCTACATTCATCTTACATTTTTCAAAAAATAAAATAAAATTGACCCATGAACAGTAGTGCCTAGGCGCTGCCGCTATTAGAAAGTGGTGTCATTCCAGAATGTGAGTGCCTAGGCGCTGCCTGGCGGATAACTAAGGGCAAAATGGTATTTTTTGCTCTCTTTAGGGCATCTCCCATCAAGTTTAAGTATTCCAAGAGCCTCCAAATCAGATTTTGAGAGAGGAAAAGAGAGGAGAAGAGTGAACAAGCCAAGAAACAAGAAGGAGAGAAGAAAAAGAGGAGAAGAAGATGAGAGATTTCTTCCATGCTTTGTGAAGAAGACATCTATAAGGGAATAAATTCATCCTCTTCCAAGTTCCATTTTATTTTCCTCTTTCTTTCTTTAATTATGTTCATGAATGTTGTTAATTTTCCTTTTATTTTCATTATGAACTAATTTATTTTTCTAGGGTTGTGATGTAATCTAATTATATTATTTTGAATATTTGTATCAATTCAATTCTTGATTTATTTTTCAAGTTGAGTTTTCTACATTATTCTTTGCTTTCAATTACTTGGCCACTAATTGAATGATTTGCTAATCATATTGACCCGAGAGGTGATATATATGTCAGTTCTATGTGTAGAAAATCATAAATTGCATGTGACATAGGATTACACTTACATGGTTTGTGTAGTCTTGTTTGAGGTCCATAGAACCTAATGAATTGTTTATTATTATAATTCACATAAGAATATAGTGGGTTAACAATTGATGATATTTCATTAGACCTTAGGAGAGACTAGTGAATAATATAGGGATTCTCGACTATCACTTGAAAATTAAATTGAGATTGATGAGATAAATTATTTAATTTAGAATAATTATGGTGAAATCATAACCCTAGGTTTTTAAGTTAGTGAATTTCATCATTAAATGATTTCTATCATTGGTTTAGTTTAGTTAGATTTAGTTTGTAATTATAAACACATTTATACATTTATTCAAATAAAATTAGAGTTAATATAATTTTGGTACTTAATAGTTCAACAATCCTCGTGGAAACGATACTTATTCATCACTTTATTACTTGTTAACAATAACGTGCACTTGCGTTTATAAAATCCACAACACATGTCCAATCCTTTTATCAACTAATCTCCTGATTAATTATAGGGCATATATTATTAGTCGAAACTTTAATTGACTTAATAACTATGATTCCATTAATAGTCACATTGACGCATGATGAATTATTAGAAAATGCTCGTCTAATATTCATCCTACTTTAGCCAAAGACTCTAAGTCGAGGATTGTGGAATGCATAGAAGATTCACCTATTTTTCTAGATAGGTGACTAATTCTTTGTTGGCCACTTATTAACTTCCATACGCGAAGATCATACCCTAACATGCACCTCTTGTGATTGTTACGTAATCACAAAATACATCAAAGCACATGATGTCATGTATAAGGTTACCATGGTGCTTCAAATCAAAGGACTAATTAATGCCCTATCATAACTAAAAAATTCTCATTCGACGAACAATATTTTCAATTAAAAATTTTCTATAGTCCTATTCGTTATGCTTGTTCCCTAATGAGCACCTGCACATGTGCACTAGTGTCACCATGCCGATGCCTATGGAATGAGACATCATCCTTTCATGCATGAATTATGTGCATAAGTCTTTACAGACTTATTGATGTCCCATCTTATTAAACCCTTAACTCAGAACTAATTTAAGGCCATAGCGATAGAAGTATATTCTATGATCGCCATCACATATGCGACTATCCCCGTAGCTATGTATAGTCTAGGGAATTTACCTAATTTCTTAAATGCAATTAAAGATAAAGAAGTGTTAGTTTTATTAATTGTGAATAAGATTGTCTATTGAAAGAGTATAAAAGTGACCAGTAATTGACATGTCAGGCACTACTCTGACACAACAACCCCATTGTTATCATAGTTGATTGTAACTGGATGAACAACGGAAGGTCCAACTTTTGGCTGAGGTTCCTCATCCAAACACTCTTTTGTTGTATCACATGCAGTGATGTATTAAGCCTTGGTGGTGGAATACACGGTCATCCCCTCTTTATAAATCTTCCAGCTGACCACCCCACCATTTCAAGTGAATAATAATCCTAACACATACTTTGAATTATCTACAACAAACTGAAAGCTAAAATCAGTGAAGCCTTCTAGCTCTAGCTTTCCATTATCGTAAACTAAGAAGACATCCTTAGTCCTTCGCAAGTACTTAAGGATTATCTATATGGCTTTCAAGTGCTTCTTGCCTAGATTGGATTGATATCTACATATGACACTCAGACCATTTACAAAATCAAATTGTTTACATAGTAGGGCATATATAATACTTCCAATAGTGGATGTACATTATATGTGAGTCATTCTTTCTATTTTCTTTGGTATCTTTAAGGATAAATACTTTAAAAAAGAGACCTCATGACTAATGTGTAAGAATCCTCATTTGGACTCTTCAAGCTAAACCTCTTTAGCATTTTTTTAATGTAAGTAGATTGGGATAGTTCGATTTTTCTTTTAGATCTATCTCTATATATCTTAATCCCCAAGATGCAGGATGCTTCTTCTAAATCTTTTACTAAGAATTGAGTAGACAACTAAGCCTTCATTGACTACAGCATCCCTACATCATTCCTATTGAGTACGATGTCAACAACGTAAAGCATAAAAAATGTCACAACACGTCCACCACTTTTCTTATGCACATAGGGTTCATCCAGATTCTTGAGAAAACTAAATAATTTGCTTGCCTTGTCAAATATGAGGTTTTAGTTTTAGGAAGTATGTTAGAGTCCATAAATAGACCTTTGGAGCTTGTGTTTCTTTTGCTTGCTCCCACTAGATATAAAGTTGTTTAGCTGCCATTTATAGATCTCTTCCTCAATATTCCCATTGAGGAAAACAATCTTCACATCTATTTTCCATATCTCATAGTAATAATATGCTAATATGGCAAGTAATATCCGAATGGGTTTTAGCATTGCCACTGACAAGAAGGTTTTCTCATAGTCAATTCCTTGTCTTGAAGTGTAACCCTTTGCAACTACTTGTATCTTATAGGTCACTACCTCTTCATCTACTCCAAGCTCCACTTGTAGACCCATTTGCGGCCAATGGGTACAATATCTTGTGGTGGGTCCACTAAGGTCCATATCTTGTTAGAGTACATGGAGTCCATCTTGGCTTGCATGGCCTCTTGCCATCTTCCCAAGTCAATGTCAGATATTGGTTGTCCTCCTTGTTCTCTAATAAAAGACCATACCTCTTAGGTGGCGTTGAGAACCTTTTAAATCTCCTAGGAGGTTGTGTGATAGAAGTGTTAGATGTTGGTGGTTCCAATACTATTTCCAACTGTGAGATGCTTTGTGGTTCTTGAATTTCTTCAAGTTCTACAACCTCGTCTTTTCTATCTAATAGAAACTCCTTCTCAAGGAAGGCGACATTTCTTGAAACAAACACCTTTTGTTCTGAAGGGTCATAGAAATAGTATCAAATGGATTCCTTTGGATACCCACAAACTTGCATAAGGTGGATCTAGCATCCAGCTTATCTCTCATTAGAAGCAGGGCAACCCCATACCCTAAGGTATTTATAAGAAGGGGTCTTGCCACACCACATCTCATATGGTGTTTTTGGGCACCGAATTACTTGGCACTCTTTTTGATAGAAATGTCACCATTTCTATAGCATAGCTCCAGAATGAAAGAGGAATCTTAATGAAACTCATCATGGACCGAACCATGTCTAACAAGGTTTAGTTCCTTCCCTCAGCAACCCCATTTAGCTATGAAGTTGCAGGTGAAGTCTAATGAGAGAATCTCATTATCTCTTAGATAATAAGAAAACTCTAAGCCTAGGAACTCGCCTCCTCGATCTGATCAAAGAATCTTATTACTTCATCCAGTTTGTTTCTCCACTTCATGCCTAAAGTCTTTAAACCTTTTCAAGGCTCACACTTGTATCTCAACAGAAACACATACCTATACCTTAAGTAATCATCGGTCAAGGTAATGAAATAGTGGTAGTTTCCTCAGGCATTAACACTTAGTAGCCCACACACATCCATATGGATAAAATCCAAAGGATATATGGTTATGTGTGGATGTGTAAACATCTTATCGCAAGTGCACAGTGTCAAGTTTAGTATAGAAAGATGAAAAATGATGTCCTGTCTCAAGATTGTGTGTGTGTAAGTACCGAATATAGACATACCCGACTATATTTGACTGACGAAATTAAGAAGTATATGAATTAACTAAAAATTGAAAATAAATAATTAATAAAGCAAAAATAAAGTCCAAGGATACATGGAATAGAATTCAATAATGAGAAGAGTTATGGCTATGGATTACCATTTCTATGTCATTATGAATTTCATAAGTTTGTGGCTAGGATAAACATTTTGTTATGTGACAGCGGGAATTCCCACATATAAATGATATTCTCTCTCAAGACGTATTAAATCTGCTACTAGAAGATAATCGACAATGTTTGTATTTACTGATTTAACCTACTAATGATGCATTAAGCGTTGTGAATTCCTCTAGCTTTCAACTTTCACGTCAATGACTACTGCATGTATTAATGCCTATATCTCTATAGTGTTTAGTTCATGGCACACATTACATGATTTGTTTCATACGTAAGGTCTCATGTTATGCTTATCTTGTTAATGTTATCTATCCTAATGATCGTAAGCCAGATAAAGAATCATAAGGAAAACATTAAACATTCATAGCATACATCTCATACGTACAACCTAAGGATATAGGCCTTTTATTCCTATGTGATCCACTCAAGCCAAAGTTGATCAAAGGTCAGTTTAGGGTGAGAATTAAAATGATAATGTTCCTATCTATTACATATTTGAATCACATACATACATGGACCTTTTTTTCTTATTTCTCCATCTTGCTCATTCTTCTTGTATTGTCGCTAAAAATACAAAAAGAAAACCTCACCAACTATGCTACACTCATTACAATTACTTTCCTATAAGAAATCTTGGATCAAGTCGAAGGGGATGTTCATATGACCGAGATAGAAAATACATTGAGAAAAATAGAGAAAGAGACTCGCAAGCCTAGTTTTAATTAAAACTTAAAATTAAAACCATAATATATAGAAAGTTAATCCAACCACATTAGTCATGGCTCCATGATCATCTATTCACAAAATGCTTAACTATAATCATCACATGATAATAAAACCATGTAAATTTACCATTCCTTTTATGTGCCAATTTTAAAATTTTGGATTCATAAATTCAAAATTTTTGAATAAAATAATTTTATTCTTTTAGAATTAACAATTTAATTCCAAAATGGGTTTTGCAATTTCAAAAAATTGAAATAAATTGAGTCTATGTGCTAGACCCAGTGGCGTCGTGGTGCCTTACACCTGTGTCATGGCGCCAAGTTCACTGGATCAAAAATCTAGTTAGCGTCTGATGGTTAGTGCCCCAATGCTTCGAAACTATTTTTGATCATACCACGGTGCCAAGCTTTTATAAGCCATCACTATGGTGTAAAGATGCAAGGCTGCGGCACTAGCCGCAAAACAGTGACTAGTAATTTTGGTTTTTCAGTGCAATCAAATTTTAAATTTTAAACAACATGCATCAAATACATATATGGGTGTCCCGAGATCGTTGTAATTTGATCGGTTATGCATAATGGAAATACGATTGATGCCCTAAATAAATTTGAGGGATAAATAATTTATACTTAAATTTAATTAACAAAGAACACTTTGAAACCTTTTCAAAACTTCATCAATCTCTAAACCTCGTAGCTTATTAAATTTTCCAAGATCCCCAAATGTGTGGATACACCTCGGATGCCCACTCATGATTTAGACTATGCTAGTAGTCTTCAACTCGATATTCCTATCTAAGATTATATTTGTGGGATTTGGAACGAAACTGTAAATCTCTATTTACTATTAGGTGTCTAATTAATCCTTTATTAAACTGGTGAAAGAAGAACTGATCAAAGGACTAGGAGAACTAGAAAACTATTTTCTTCATTTTTAAGAG
Source organism: Paulownia fortunei (assembly GCA_019321725.1). Classification (NCBI taxonomy): domain Eukaryota; kingdom Viridiplantae; phylum Streptophyta; class Magnoliopsida; order Lamiales; family Paulowniaceae; genus Paulownia; species Paulownia fortunei. Next base: position 18,462,607 of record CM033107.1, on the reverse strand, counting down.
AGAGAAAGGCCAAATTTTGCAAGAAAAATCTTGCAATTTTCGGGCAGCACGAGGAGCATTTATAGCTCTGCAAAAGTTCTTCACATGGCAGCAATCCAAGACCATCTTAGATTCTAAACAGTAAGTCTTTCATCACCTTTCCAAGTTTTACTTGGATAAATATAGCAAGTATTTAATTCCAAATTAAAGATATAAGGTAAGTTGTTGATTCCAGGACATAAGGTGTTGCAAAAACTGACTTGGGACAGAATGTGTAGTGCCTAAGCACTGTTTTTCTAACCAAAAAGATGTTGATGCATTTTTTTTGCGATAAGTGGTGATGGTCAAGAATTTGGCATCTTTTATGAGATATACACATTAGATACACCTATACATCATTACCCATGTGATGCTCTTGATAGATACACTATACACACACATAATTCACACATATATTCAATTCACACGTCATACAATAAATAATTCATCACCCACACACATTCTACACCTAAATTCTCACAAACATTTTCTCTCCACCCACGACACATATTTCTCTATATTTCTTCACACACCACACCTAGCACACACACACACCTATTACGCATTCACCAAGAACCTTAGGATTTGAAGACAAGAAGAGGAGGAGCTATTTAGGTATTGAAAATTTTGAAGGAGAAGCGAAGAATCACTTAGTAGTTGTAATATTCTACTTTAATTTCTTCTTTCATATTGTTTAGTTTTGAGAAATTTATAAGAATCATGATGTTGGGAAATATGTGGTGCTTGTTTAATTTCAAAATGAGCTAAAGCACTTTTATCAAGGCTTGGAAAGGCTTTTATATGGAGTTATGACTTGATGCTTTTATTGTGATTGGAATGTTGTTTTTATTGTGATGAGCATATGCTATGTTTCTAATGCTTCTTGAGACTTGGCCAATTGCAAGTTGTTTTAATTGTTGCAATTAAGCCTGAGAGGTGGGGTTGTAATAATGGATTGGGTAGTATATGTCACGGACCAACCCCTATAGAGATGTAGGCATAGGTACATACGATAGTCACAGGTGTGAAAATCGCAAGCTAGTGGGATTCACAAAGCTCAATTCACTCTTAGTAGGATGGCATGTAGCTAGATATGATGTCGGTGGCCTACTAGGGGTAGATTTGGTCCGACACGAGAGAGAGCACCAATTACATTAGGAAGACCCACCGCCACACAACATAGGATGACTAACTAATGTCTCTCCTTAGTATTGAATTCAATCCCCTAATCTCCTTGGGTGTTAGTTAATTTTGTCAATTTAGTAGTTATTGCACTTTAATTCAATCACCACAACATCGGTAGGTCAAATATAGTATAAGTAATCTATATTTGGGACTCACACATGCATTCTCTAGGGATACGATACTTTACTCACTCTTTATTAATTATTAACACTATTCACTTGCAGTTTTATTACCACAATTTTGGGGTCACTAAGTTTTTAGTGCCATTATCGGGGAGTGTGTTTTTGTGTGATATCAAAGTTGATTGTCTAATTGTACTTTGACCATTTTATTGCTTTATTTTTATTTAGAATCTTTTACTTTTGATTTTCTTTGTTTCATTTTCTTTGAAAAAGCTACTTTGAGAGTTTTTGTTTTTCATTGTAGGCGTTGTTGGTGAATGACCTAATCATCTACACTAGATATTGAGCTATACAACCCAGAAATTGAAAGAACTCTTTCTTTGTTGATAAAAGAATTAAAAGAGTAGATAATGACCAACAATGAGCCAGACATAGAGAATAGGTCATTGTTGGACTATGCTAAATATTCGGTAAATAGGACCAATTCAAGTATTAGGAGGCTGGCAATACAAGCAAACACATTTGTGATTAAACTGATGATCATTCAAATGATACAAACTATTGAGTTTGCTATAATCATAGGGGCATGCGCAACGAAAAATTTAAAATTCTATAATACATAAATTTATCAAATAAATTAATCCCCTCGATTCGAAAGCGATTCTAACGATCGCGCTTATTCAAATGAAAATATAAACAAATATATTAAATTCAATTTATACCTTTTAACCACACCGATTGATGTAAGGAATAAAATAATCAATTGCTATATTCCTTTCTTATTAGAACTCTGAGGGATCCACGTGTCTCCCCTCTATCAGGTCCACAATATGAAGAACAACACCGATTAAAAGAATTCACTAGCATTCTTAAAATTATTTTATATTCTAGATCCGGAGTAATGTTTACCCTTTAATCTAATTGATGGATCAAGAACAACCTTTCAAGACCAATAAAGATTAATTTTTTAAGTTCTTCAAATTTTGAAGTGGAGAATATCAAGAAACCTATTTTCTTTTAAAGAACAAGAAAATAAAGATTTTCAAGAAAATACCTTTTCTTTTCTTTCTTTTATTTTCTTTTCTTGGAGAGAAAAATAGAAGACAATACAAAATAATTTTCCTAAAAATCACACTGCAATTTTCGGCCCTCCCTATGTATATAAGGGCCGAAAAGTCTTTCCCTCTCCAACACTTGGAGAGTTTGTTAATTTTAAACCACTTCAAACTTTAATTTGGTAGGATTTTAAATCTTCCAACAATTCTTCCTTTTTTCTATCTAATGTATGTGGACTTATTTGAGACTACATTAGTCATCAAGAAAAGTCTACATATATTCTTGATATTAATTTGAACACTTCAATTAAATCAAGATAGATATATATCAAAAATACATTTATATAAAATAAAATCCTAATGGCCGATTTTTACCTCATAAAAATCGGTCATATTATATTTTAATTATATATAAATATGTTAATTAAATAAATTATATTTATTTTAATTATCCTCTTCATCTTCTAGTGGGCTTCTTAAGTGATCCATTTTAATTTTTTGGGCTTGGACTTAAAAAATCCAAGAATCAATCCAATTGATTGAAACCCAAATTAATCAATCCAATTGATTAATTATAATTTACTCCAACTCGGTTTCCTAATCAAATTAGGTCCAATTAAATAATCTAATTATTTAATCAAATAATTTAATTTAACCATAAAATTAAATAGAATCCCTAATTAATTAATTAATCAATATTAACTAATTAATTTCCAACTAATGGAAAAATCCCAAAATAGAAATGTTGCTTAACATAAAGTTGTGTGACTCTCTTAGGTTCACTACTAAGCTAGTAGTGAGCTTACAACATTTGTAACTTATGAATAATAATTATTCCAATTAATTAATATAATTAATTAATCCACTTGGAATTAACTCCTTAATTCTAACAGCCTCACTATCCATGAAAACACCTAGAAAGTAATCATGAAAAACTAGTCATTGGTGAAATAGCAAGTAAACCTATTTCAGTTACGAGTACCATACACGTACAGTCCTTTCGATAATTTATCTCCCGACTGAATCTAAGCCATGGATTATAAGTCAAAACCCTAAATGATTTAATTACTGTGATTCCATTTCAAGTTCCAATAATTCCTGATAAATCAAGATTCATCCTGCCTTGCCCAAGGTCTTTGAATCATGAACTATGAAAACACAGGAGATTCATTTGTTAAATAAAAGACAAGTGTTTTGATTATATGTTGGCCACTGACAAACATCCATGCATATCAGTACAACACCTAACATACCCCTTTTGTGATTGTCAAGCAATCAGAAGATATATCAAAGTGTTGCAGGATGCACACAAGGCTACCATTGTGCCTCAAGTCCGAGGACTAGCCATGTACTATCATATCCAACTTATCTCCCACTAGCTGGTTCACATAAGCAGTACACCCCCATACCCTAAGGTATTTATAGGAAGGTGTCTTACCACACCACATTTCATATGGTGTTTTTGGCACGATTTTAGATGGTACTCTATTTAATATATATGTTGTCATTTCCAAGGCATATCCTTAGAATGAAAGAGTCAATGTAAAGCTTCTCATGGACCCAACCATGTCCAATGAGGTTCGATTCCTGCATTTCGCAACTTTGTTAAGTTGTGGAGTAGCAGAAAGATAAGTTGGTTTTATACCAATAATTCATATATCTTTTGATTAATATTTGGCTTGTTTTCAAGTGTTTATGTTAATTTTTATTCATTTAGTTTGAATCTTGTAGGTAATGTCAAAATGAGAAGAAAATGAAAAGAAACAAAAGCTTGGTTGAAATTTTGAAGGAACCCGTATTATACTACTACCGATGGCAGCATTTATATTTCAATCATAAGTCTTTTCTCAAATATTATATTAACATTATTCTTGATCCATTGGAAATCTAAGAAATAGATCTATAACTTTTATGTTTACCATAAAATCTAGTTCCTAAGATTTCAATGAGAAACATCGAGTCCAAGAGTCAATACTGGTCTGAAAATTTCTTGTATAACACATCTTGGTATTTAGGCATAACTCTTTCCACAAATGTCCTATTGAGATTATTCATAATGATATAAAAATATAAGAGAGAGGACTAAAAATCTTATGAAGACACCAAAAACCAATTTAGCCTAGAAAGTGGTGAAAATTGGTTTAAATAGACTGCATATGCTGGAGAAATACGTTTTGGACAGAATGTTCAGTACCTAGCTGTCTAGTCAGTGTCTATACATTGCCACGTGGATAAAAGGGGGCAAAATAGGTTTTTAGCCCTCCTTAGGGAATCTCCCATCTAATTTTAGGGGCTCCAAAGAGCCTCCAAAGGTATTCTTGGATGTGAGAAGGTATTCTAGACAAAGGAGTGCTACTGGACAGAAAGAGGGCCATTCTTGAAGACAAGATAGCTATTCTTGGAGACAAGGAGAGTTTCAACCATTCCTCTCACTTCACAATTTGATGAACAATTTCCATGTTCCTTCTTATGTATTTCTTGAAGTTATATTCATACACGATGAACTAAACTTTTCTTCTAGAGGATGATGTAACCTTATTTAACCCTATATTTTGAATTCCAAACAATATTAGTTGAGGTTATTCATCTTGTTTGTGTTATCTTACTTAGTATTGCATCTTGATTATTTGTCCATTAATTGAGAGTGTTTGATATATGAGATTTGATACTCGAGAGAGGGAATATAATATTTGATCATAAAGATAACATAACCTAGGAATCATAGAGTTGAGAAACTTATGAAACCTTTGAAGTTTTTAAAGAAGAATTCATTGAACTTTTGTAGAGTTTTATTCATGAGTTTTTATAGAGATATTGAAATTCATGTTGGAAATCATAGTTAATTCGGCACTCGAGAGAGGGAATTGATGAGCTTAGGAATTCTGAACTTACATGTGTTGTTGACTTGAATTGGTATGTTTTGGAAGGAAGAACATAGGTGATAATTAGGTGAGTCATTCCTCTAGAATTTCTTGTTCATAAGGTGTTGTTGTATTACTTCTAAGAACTCCACTTTTATTTTTTGCAATTTTTATCTTATTCTACTTTATTTACCAATCATCACTTGGTTTTCTAGATAAAACTAAGACTATTTGAAATACGGTACTTGCTGTAATTTTTTATTACAATCTTTGTGGATACGATACGATACTCACCGTTATATTAAAACTTGACACCGTGCACTTGTGGGTTACAAAATATTTCACAAACAAGTCCACTATTAGAGAATCCCATTCTCTTTTAGATAATTCAATAATTCTGTGATTAAGTATTCACCTCCTTGATCAGATCAAAGAGTTTTTATACTTAAGTTAGTTTGTTTCTCTACTTCAGTTCTAAATTCTTTGAACTTTTCAAATATTTTAGACTTGTACCTTAAAAGGTACACATAACTATACCTAGATAAGTCATTTGTAAAGAATAAGAAGTAGTTATAGTTCCCTCGGGCACTAACACTTCGTAGCCTACATACATTTGTATGGATCAAATCCAATAGATATTTGGCTCGCTCCACTTGTCCAACAAATGGAGATTTGGTCATCTTTCCTTTGAGGCAAGATTCACATGTTGGCAGTTCTTTCTCGTTCTTTAGATCAACCAATTGTGCCAACTTGTTAATCCTTTTTCTCAAAAATATGCTCTAATCTTATGTAATAGACAAGCCTCATACTACTCACTTGGCCAATATGATTCATGCATTACGTGCTAATTTTATATGTTACTTACATTTCTATTGACATTGCATAATTTATTTTATTTTATACGATATTCTTGAATATTAAACTTAATTCTAAAGCTCTTGCACGGTATTAATTATTAAATTTCATAATCTAAGTAGTTGATTTTATATTAAAATAATAAGAAAATGAGGTTGATCAATATTGGATATGGATGGGATATGTAGGTTATAGTTTTGGAAGTGTTAAAAGTGTTACAACTAAGCTTATATGGTTTGATTCGATTTCATCCAGGTATTTCAAAAGTATATATGGGTAAATTGCATATTTGGGACATTGGACATAATAATACTATGATTGAAATGTGATATTACAATATTCATTTATGTATAAGATTATATAATTTTTAATATGGATAATTATTCAAGAATCGGGTGATAATCGGGTAAGAAATTGAATGAACGGCTAGAAAATTAGCTTATGAATTATCTATGGGATCTTGTGGTAATTAAAATAGGATGAAATAAAATTAATGTATAGTAAGATACATCTGATCTATGCTTGAAATATGGGTGAAACGTCATATTTATACCATAACTTGTCATCTCATGCTTGCTACCAAGTGCTACCTCAAACTTTCCTTCACTCTTAAGCCATGACCAGACCCTCATTTCAGCCATTTTCAGCTTCCAAACACACACCTTAAGGTCTACAAGTGCTCCAAATTTATTCCAAGTTGAAATAAAAGTAGGAAAAGCAAAGGAGAAGTGATTACCATCAAGTTTAACCTCAAAATCTGTATAGGTAACACTTACCTACGGTTTCGCCTTTGGTTTTCAGATTATTATGAATGGATTTATTGTGTATTAAGCTTTCAATATTTCTTATAAATTTTTTAGAAAGTTTTTAGTTAGACTTTGGTGCACAAAAAAAGGTTTTTTTATGACAAACACTTAATAGGAAATACTTATGGCAGAAACTGTCACCTAGCTGTTTTCTTGTCTTTTAGGCTTCAAAAGTGTATGGTATGTTGAATAAAACCTATAAGTATCACAATATACATGTCCATATATGAGTCAAGAGTATTGGAATAAATTTTCATTGGTTAGAAATTAAAATAGGGCATGATATTGAAGAGATGCTCAAAACTGTCACTTTCGAATTTCAGATTCTATCCTGTGTGAAGGGGACAGGTTTTGCAGCATTAGATCCATTAGTTTTGGCAATACTATAACCTGGTTGTCTCTGTGTATATGTTATCTAAGTGTGGTAAAAATTTGGGAGAGATTGAATATACGTAAGGGTGCCAAAACCATTAATGTCATGAAGTGCGCAAAATTGTCGTGGTAGGAAAAATCTGTTTCAGTATGCTGGGAAGGGAGCTGAACTTGGAAAACTATATCCATGAGTTTTAGCCATTCTGTGACATGGTTACATTTTTTTTGATGTTATCTAAGTGTGATAAAATATTGGGGAGTGAATGAATATGTCTATGGGTGTTAAAATCATCATGCAAATTAATGTGACAACAAAAATAAAAATGTGAAATTGTGAATCTGTCCCATTTGGTTCATTAACATGTTCCAACATAGATGTGGTGCATTTGATCCTTAACATTTAGGGGGATGTTATAAGAGTTATAATACATCAATTAAATGAGGTTAGTATATATTTAATATGTGGAACAGAGGTGCGTAGAAGGTTGTATTCGGTTATAGTAAAGTTATTTAGTTAAATTGAGATTCAAGATCTTTATACTACATTAGGTATAATGAACTTGTTAATTGAGGATGGTGATTGATATCTTGTATTTTTACAGATTGTTTAACATCTAGGGTTGGGGAGTAATACTTAAGAAACCTAAAAGTAACACACAATCGATCAATGTGTGATTTATAGGAAAGAGTCATTTGCAACTACAATGCAAGACATAATAAATGTGTGATTTATATGTAATACCATAGATCATATGTGCATAGCAGAGGGCACGCATTACTGTCATTCATGTCCATTGAGCATACATACATGGGCATTGGCATGTGCATGCATCATATACGAGCACTGGGATAAATCTTGTATTGCACGGCATGATTCTAAGAAAGGAAAATATTTTGCTGACTACTACTAGTGCACCAAAGCATGCATGGTTATATGCATGGATTTGCAGGTTCGCATGTATGAATTTGCATGCGTATGAGTATACATGGATTTGCATTCTTATATCATTATTGGTCATTGGATTATGGTGGTGTGCAGAGCTCTTTTCCGGTGTATGGGATACTAGCATTGGTCAGGGGCCCAAGAAAGAAATAATTTTTTAGATAAATACTTTGATACATGGAATTACATTGTGGGCATAGCATTTTGAGATGCATGACTTGATATTGTGGATTATTCTTTGACATATAGTTTATACATTGTAGATGAGTCTAGTGATAATTGATACCATGGGCTTACTGGGCAAGCCGTTGGAGTTCCTGCATGGATGATGACCATGTTGGGTTGTATTGTGGGCATATTCTAAATTTTACATTCATTATTATTATATAAATTGTTGACTATATATAAAGGGCTACAAGATGCAAAATATCCTTACTTCTTCCGAAAGTAAAGGCTATTATTTTTATTTTTGAGTCTATCATATTATAACTTTGGGTTGTCGTGTCCTATATAACTCTTGAAATTTGATAGTAAATCAGCCTGAGAATAGCGTGACAGTGATGGGTGTTGTGTTTTTATATGAACGGTGATTTTTCTATATATAGGGTTATATGTAAGAAAACACTTTACTGTTTCTCAAAGTGCTATATTTAACAAAAGTAAAAATATATATATACACATGTACACACATGTGCTACCTTGTTAAAATTATTGTTATACCAATATCTATATTTAGTGTTGAGGGGTGTTACAGAGTGGTATCAAAGCCCGATTTGTAGTTCTATAGACTATCCATGTACATGATCTTTGAAATTGGTGGAGCACAACCATGGCAGTAAGTTTTATTTGTTGTATAATTTATTTTGTATTTCATGAATAATATTGGCCATGTTTTTTAAGATTTTATATAAAATAATGTTGAGGTAGACTCATGAGTAATAACAGGTATACAATTTATGTTTGGTATTCTATCTTTGGAGCTAAATATTTTCTATTATCCACTAAGTATGTAATAAGACTGGATAGGGTACTTGATATATATATGAGTTCAGTTACAATGTTTTAATTCCATCTATAAGTTCAAGATCAACTAATTAAATTTTAAGAGCTCTAGGTTAATTTTGTTATATTGTCTAGGATTGTGATATAACCTTCTGTGTTGATTGATTTATTCAGAATTATGCATTGTGGATTATTCCATGATTATTAAGACTTTTAAATTCTAGGTGATGAAAATTTAGAAATTTTATGGAGACCATAGCAGGAAAATGTTTACTATTTGTAGAAAATAAAGAAGATTTTCAAATTATAACTTTCTACAGTTACTATGAAAGAGAATAGTAAGAAAGAGTTATTATCGATCTTTACATTGTGTTAGAATTTTTAGAAATGACCAAGTCTACTAAAAACCCATTTGTGTGATCTTAGATCTCTTGATACATGTTGAAAAGAAGTTTTCGGGCATGCTATTGACTAACCAATTGATTTTATCTTAGATATAGTTGTAAGAACAAATTCAATCTCTCTTTTAGTTTATCATATACACCTATTAGAATTCGATGAACCTTAAGTGATATTGTTATAATGTTGGGCAAGGCATTAAGGTCTGGTGCTTCTCCTAAACAAGCTCCACTTCATATTCACCTAGAAGAAAGATGAATCTTGAGGTTATGTATTATTTATTGCAACTTAATTGAGCAATAATTTGTAATAAGTACAGATTTATCATACTAAGGTTTATTGATAAATTAAGAGAAGCTACTGTGATCTTGAAGATTAATTTTAAGTTTGAATTAATTATGAATTTCTTGTTGTGCCATTGGGTTGACTAATGCCCTAATTATTTTGATATACATGATAAATAATGTGTTTGATGATTCTATATAGGTATGTTTGGGGTGATATTCATTGATGATATTTTATTGTACAACGAGGAGAAATATGATTGACCTTTTAATATGATCTTGGAAACTTTAAGGAAGTAGAAATTATTTGTTCGATTTAGTAAATGTGATCTTTTGGTTATGTAATACAATATTTATTTTTGGGACTGGTAAGTTTTTTTAAGAAAGTGTCCTTGTAACTATTCAAAACTTCGAGGTTGTACTGAAATAGAGAAGACCAATAAATGTGAAAGAAATAAGAAAAGTTTTTTGGGTTAATGATATTATTGGGTATTCAGTCAAAATTTCTCCTTAGTTGTTACTACTTTATTTCATCATACGTATAGGTATATGAAATTTGAATGGTTCGCTTAGTGGGAAGAAATCTCTAATTACTTAAAAAGAATTGATTTGAGCTTCAGTAGAGGCTCCAACTTTATATATAAGTTATTTATTGTATATAGTAGTGTATCTCATTGTGTTTTGGTATATGTTTAATGTAATATAGAAAAGTTACTCGACACTCTTTGAGTTAATTAGATTATTTATGTAATACTACATGCGACATTACAAAATCGAAGTACTTGAAATATCTATATACTTAAAAGAAGTTGAACTTAAAGAAAGGATGGATATTAATAGTAAGTGAATATATTGTATGATCCATATAACTACATTTGTCATTGTAATGAACTATCTCAATAGACTAATATTCAAACAAATTTTACATCATAAACTATTATGGGAGTTGAGGGTTGTATAGAGGATGAATTAGAGTAAATGGTGAATTATCTATTTATTAATATTTTGGTAAGACTGATTTTGATTGATCCAATTTCAAATGCTCAAATTAAGGTCAATGAAAGGTTAGGATTAAGATGAAAGGCATAAAAGACACTTAAATAGATTTTTGTGATAAGTGATAATAATCACTTAATGAGAGATAGATGTGACAATGAGGGATAAGAAATTGCAAGACTAAGTTTTAGGTGATGATCATGCACTTTTTATTTGTTTTATTTAGTGGTATGAATGATGTTTGTGATCTCAAGAAAATATACAGATATCGGATACCGGACAAGCTATTATGGAATATATTGTTAATATTTGGTTTGCCACTAAAAAAAAGGATATACGTAAAAGTGCATATGTAATAATGATTTAGTTTTGCTTTTATTTTCATGTGGAAATGGGAAAGCATTCATAAATTTTGTATATGATAATGGAATTGGGTTTTTAGCCTTTCTTTTCTTCTTCCTCTCTTAGGCTTTTTAGCCTTTGATCCGGAAATAGATCCAACAAGCAGTACCAGTTTGTCCTTCTTCATGGTGGACTCAGCCATCTTTAATATGTTCACAAGCTCAGGAAGACTAATTTTCATGTTGTGCATGTTAAAGTTAACAACAAAGGTGTGAAATGAGGGAGGCAGAGACTGCAGCAGAAGGTCCGTATCAAGTTCATTCTCCATAACGACTCCAAGGGATGCCAACCTTTCAGTGAGAGCTATCATCTTCAATCCATGGTCATGGACTAAAATGTTGGGTCGCGTGATCCCGAGGTATGCACAGCGAAAAATTAAAAATTTTAAAAACATCACAGCATAACAATTATAGCAATACCCTGGATCTGATGCAATTTCTAACGATCTCGCAATTTCCAACGGTTATAGTAAAATAATTAAAGTTTTGATTCATACCTTTCTATGCACTTCGACTGTCGTAGGGTATGGAGCAATCAATTGCTAGCCCTTTTTCTGAATTTGGTTTACAGGAATCCACACGTCTCCCCACTAAAGTAGTCGACACTTTGAGCAAGAACACAAAATCAAATTTCTGCTAGCAATTCTAATTTCTTTTCTAACCTAGTTTATGGAGTGTGCATAGAGAATATTAATTCTTATAATCAACTTGTGATAAAAAATTAATACTTAAAATGAAAGATCAAATTTTAAAAAGAGTGAATGAAGAAACAATTTTTCTTCTCTTTCTCTCTATATGGCCGAAAATTAGAGGGATCAAAATTCTCTCTATAATTTTCGATCATTATGTTTAAATAGGGGACTCAAAATTCCAAGAGTCCCACTCTTGGTATTTTGTGTCTCCTTTTGATTGGTTGGAAGATATTTTGGTTTATCTAAACTTCTTCCAACTTTATCCCTTTCATATCTTCCAAAAATATTTAAGGTTTTTCAAGAATTCTAAACTCTTGACTTTCCATCCTTTTTCAACCACCTTCATGGGCCTCTCCTATTGGCCTTTGTGAATTGGGCTTGAACTCAAAATTAAATTCTATAATTAATCCAATTAATTGTCTTAGCCTAAATTCAATTAATTAATTCCATCTAGCCCACCTAATCAAATTAGGTCCAATTAAATAATCCAATTATTTAATTGAATAAATTAATTAAATTAATTTATGGACTACACACCAATCAAATAATTATTTCGCTCCAATTGGGTTCCCTAATCTTATTAAGTCTAATTAAATAATCTAATTATTTAATTGATAATTAATTCAACTTCTTAAATTAATTTAAGCCCTAATTAATTATCTCCATTAATTAATTGGATCCAACCCCTTGAATCAATTCCTAAATTAGAAATGTTCCATCTTAAATTGTGTGTGACCCTTTAGGTTCACAACTAAGCTAGTAGTGGGCTTGCAACCTTTGCAACTTATGAATAATAATAATTATTCTGATTAATTAATCCAATTAATTAATCCACTTGAAATTAACTTCTTAATTTTAAGAATCTCAGAAGTCATGGGAAACACTTAACAAATGTATCATGACTACCTAGACTTAGGTGAAATAGCGAGTGAACTTATTTCAATTACGAGTATTATACACGCAAGGTCATTCTGTCAACTAATCTCTCGATTGAATCTAGGGCATGGATTAATAGTCGAAACTCTAATTGCTCAATCAAGTTTTAATGACTTATGACAAATTGTTAAAAAAAAACCGTCTAACATTCATCCTACCTTGGCCAAGGACTTCTAAGTCATGAACTATGAAAACATAGGAGATTCACTTATTCTGTCAGACAAGTGACGGATCCTTTGTTGACCACTCATTAACCTCCATACATATTAATGCAACATCCAACGTATCCCCTTTATGATTGTCAGGCAATCAGAAGATACATCAAAATAAAACACGACATGCACAAGGCTACCATGGTCCCTCAAGTCAAAAGACTAATCATGTACTATTGTAACATGGAAATTCTTATTTCGCCAAACAAGTTTTTAATTAAGAATTTTCAGTGGGCTTGTTCAGTGTGCTTATTCCCTAACAAGCACCCACATATATGCACTAGCGTCACTAGGCCAATGTCTATGGAGTGAGACATCCTCCTCATGCGAGCATGCATTGTATGCGTGAGTCTATTGGGCTATTCAACAACCCATCTCAAAAAACTATTGACTCGAAACTAATTTAAGACCAAAGCCATAGAGGCATATTCCATGATCACCATCAAATGCGTGACCATGCCCCGTAGCTAAGTTTGGTTTAGGGACTTTATCTAATTACAAGATGCAATTAAAGATAAAGAAATTTACCTATTATATTAATATGAGTTGAAAAAGATTATTTTCATAAATACAAGAGTATAAAGGACGCACAATCTAATTGGCACACCGGACACTACACTAGCATGAAGAGCCCTCAGTCATACGACATCTGAAAAGCTCATTTGAGATCTGATATCTCATCTGCCAAGTACGTTCACCATACAACTTTTGTAGGTAAAGGAGGATCCCATAAGTAGTATCTTAATCCTCATTGTACCTCTGCAGCTCATTTGACATCGATGTCAGCATGTAGCATTGAGCCTATAGATTGTCATCAACATGACATAGGTAATCTGCATAAGCCTCTGAAGCAATATCCCCCAGTGGAACCAAATGAGGTGCGGCGTCGAGGATTTATGCCATCTTCTGAGATTGAAGGACTGTCTTAAGTTTTCTTAGCCAATCGACGAAGTTTGGTCCAATTAATTTATTTTGTTTAAGGATTGTTGCAAGTTGATTCTTTGCCATTTCAGTAGAAAAATCTACAAAACTTGCACGAAGCAGAAAATGAGTAAACTATGGGAAAACCATATTCATTTTTTATAAGGTCTTTAATACTAAATGTCTCCCACTATTTTCTTCAAATTTCATCACCCCTAATAAAAGTTCGGGAAATCAAATTTCCTAGTGAGCTTGAGGTCCAACAAAAATATTTCACTCTCCAATTGTATGAGCCTAGGAAATATATCTATCAGTAGTCAACTCTTTGACAACTATATCACTATACAACCCTCAAGTTTGTTTTGCCTCACCTATTCCCATATACCCAATTTTATGAGTTCATATAGTACTAAGTGTCAAACAACACCTATCAAACGTTTGTGTAGATGGAGCATCAAGATATCCCACGACTCATAGCTTGGTAGAGATCACAACTTTCCAACACAAGACCACCTCATAACTCATGGCCAGTGATCAAGTGCAGTAGCGGTCGTCATGAGACCTTTGATGGTAGGCATGGAATGATAGGTCCCACCTAACTTGTCCATTTTTGTTTGAAATCGAATTTTATTTAAAAATTCTTTTACTTAATTTTGTAATTAAGTAAAGTTTAATTTTATCCAAGACCTCATCATTATTAAAATTAGGTTGGTTATTAAATGCATGACATTATAATATCATTGCACAAGCATAAAAGTATGATATAAAATCCTTAGCATGCATCTAATATATACTTAAATAAATGGATGATCATAAACCAATCATATGCGGTCTATTTGAGCCAAAAAATGGACCTAAGGTCAGTCTAAGGGTAATAGAATGAAATAAAACCTATTCTATTATATAATTGTATCCCATATAATCATGGGCCTTCATTGGAACCTCCTTCTTGATTCTCATTCGTCTTCCAAAGAAAAAGAAAAACCTCACCACTTATTCTACTCTCTTTGCAGAAAAATAAATAATTTATACAGATGGAATAAGAAGCTCGCAGGCCCCATTTTAAAATTCAAAAATATTAAATAAAACCAATCATATTGGTCCAATGGCTCATGATCATCCCATACATACTCATAATAAACATCACATGCAATTATCAAAACATGTAAATTTACCAAGTTGTTTAATGCAATTTTTGACTTGGGATAATTTTTAATAGCTTCAAAAATAATTTTTTTTTAGAAATTATTAAATTTAAAAATTAATTTAAAAATTCCAAAAAATAAAAAAATGGACCAGAAATGACGCGACGAGCAGCACGCCGGCTGCCCATCGCGCGCGCTCTAAGTGCAGTACGCTGCAATGTTGCAACACGGCGTCATGTGTTGCTTCCCATCACGTGCTACTGCATGCCAGTCGTCGGGTGTCCCACACCTGACGTGCGCGCAACCTATTTTTTTGTTATTTTCTTTTTTTATTTTAATATTTAAACAATTTAAATAAAAAAAATTAAATCAAATCTCAATCATCAATTGCAATAATCATGCAAAATCAAATTTAGCATGCTAAATGTGAATTTAAACGATTTAAATCATGCACACAAATTCGAAAATTCTCTTAATAAGCGAAACCGTGACTCTGATACCACTGTTGGGTTCGTTATAATCGTAGGGGCATGCACAGCAGAAAATTTAAAATTTTATAATACATAAATTTATCAAATAAATTAATCTACTCAATTCGAAAGTGATTCTGACGATCGCGCTTATTCAAGTGAAAATATAAATAAATATATTAAATCGGATTATACCGTTCAAGCACTCTGATTGATGTAGAGAAAGAATCAATCAATTGCTATATTCCTTGCTTATCAAACTCGCAGGGATCTACGTGTCTTTCCTCTATCAGGTCCACAATATAAAGAACAACACTGATTAAAACAATTCGCTAGTATTCTTAAAATTATTTTCTATTCTAGATTCAAAGTAATGTTTGCCCTTTAATCAAATTGATGGATCAGGAACAACCTTTCAAGACCAATAAAGATTAATTCTTTAAATTCTTGAAATTTTGAAGTGAAGAGAATATCAAGAAACCTATTTTTTTTTTAAAGAACAAGAAAATAAATATTTTCAAGAAAACACCTTTTCTTTTCTTTTCTTTTCTTTTCTTTTCTTGGAGAGAAAAAAAGAAAACAAGACGAAATAATTTTCCTAAAAACCATACTGCAACTTTCGGCCCTCCCTATGTATATAGGGGTCGAAAATTATTTCTCTCTCTAACTCTTGGAGAGTTTGTTAATTTTGAACTATTTCAAAGTTTAATTTTTGTAGGATTCTAAATCTTCTAACAATTCTTCTTTTTCTCTATCCAATGTATGTGGCCTTATTTGAGACTACATCAGTCATCAAGAATAGTCTATATACACTCTTGATATTAATTTAAACTATTCAAATAATATAAAGATAGATATATATCAAACATATATATCAAAAATATATTTATATAAAATAAAATCCTATTGGCCAATTTTTATCTCATAAAAATTGGTCATATTATATTTTAATTATATATAATTATATTAATTAAATAAATCATATTTATTTTAATTATCCTCTTCATCTTCTAGTGGGCTTCTTAAGTGATCGACTTTAATTTTTTGGGCTTGCACTTAAAAAATCCAAGAATTAATCCTATTGATTTAAACCAAAATTAATCAATCCAATTGGATTGATTAATTATAATTTACTCCAATTGGGTTTCTAACCAAATTAGGTCCAAATAAATAATCTAATTATTTAATTGAATAATTTAATTTAACCATTAAATTAAATAGAACCACTAATTAATTAATTAATTAATATTAACTAATTAATATCCAACCATTGAAAAAATCCCAAAATAGAAATGTTGCTTTTCATAAAGATGTGTGACCCTCTTAGGTTCACTACTAAACTAGTAGTGGGCTTACAATATTTGTAACTTATGAATAATAATTATTCTAATTAATTAATCCAATTAATTAATCCACTTGGAATTAACTCCTTAATTCCAAGAACCTCACTATTTATGAAAACACCTAGCAAGTAATCATGGCAAACTGATCTTAGGTGAAATAGCGAGTAAACCTATTTCAGTTGGGAGTATCATACACGTACGGTCTTTTTGATAACTAATCTCCAATTGAATCTAGGGCATGGATTATAAGTCTAAACCCTAAATGATTCAATAATTGTGATTCCATTTCAAGTTCCAATGATTCCTGATGAATCAAGATTCATCCTGCCTTGACTAAGGTATTTGAATCATGAACTATGAAAACAAAGGAGATTCTCTTGTTAAATAAAAGACAAGTGTCGAATTCTATGTTGACCATTGATAAACCTCCATACACACCAGTGCAACACCCAACAATCACACAAGAAGGCCGATATGGATAGATTCAAACCCCTTGATATGAGGTGATTAATGCTGATCCAAGCACTACTTGGGAGAAGATATCAAGCATAAGATGTCTAAATTTCATCTTAGATTTTCCCAAAGAGAGGTAATAAAGTTGGGCCGATGACTATAAACCAAGCGCTTCTTGGAAGCAACCCAACTCCTTTGTTTTCTTTGGTTTTGAGTAATTTCTTAGTTAGTTTTTTAAGAATGTTCCATTTCTAGATTTAGACATGTCGAGCTTTCTTTTATTTAGCTATTGCATTACTTCATTTGTGTTTTCAGTTTTGTGTATAGCCCATGTGCTTTTATGTCTTATTTTTCTTATGTAGATGGACATCTCCTTGGTGATATGTGTGGATCTCTTATGGACTCCAAGGGCATCATCTATTGGAAATGGGATTTTTCTATTTTCCTCCTCTTATGCGCTTTAATTTTTTGAATATCAAGGACAAAATTAAAATAAAGTTAGGGGTGGGATTTGTATTTTGTGTGTTTAAGCTTTATGTGAAAAAATGAACCAATATTTTAAATTTTTGTTGAAATTTGGTGTGTGAATTACACATGTGTGATTAGAATCCTAGAGCAAGCATGCTTTGTTGACATACTTGAGTAAGTTCATGTTTTGTGATTGAATAATATATCTTGATTACCTATGATGATACCTAATTATATTGTAGAGTCTAGAGAAAAAAAATATTGCCAGTCTTGTGACATGGCGATTCTTGTGTGTATTTGGTCTTTGTCATGAATGATAAATAATGACAAGTGTTGAATTATATGTTTTCCACCATTATCGAACTCCACAAATTTTAGTATAGAATAGGCCTTTTAAATCTACTAACATGGATTCAATTCGTGTGGAAAACTTCAACTTATTGCATGGATATGCTTAGAGGGGTAACACTTGAGACTCAAAGCGAACTATTTCCAACAAGAGGTGTTTGGAATAAAGATTCGCAAAAGTAGTTCGTAGATGGATTTTGATAAGTTGGTTTTATACCAATAATTCATACATATTTTGATTATCATTTAGTTTGTTTTCAAGTATTTTTGTTACTTTTTATGCATTTAGTCTTAAATCTTGTAGGTAATGACAATAAGAGAAGAAAATGGAAAGAAATAAAAAATTTGGTTGAAATGTTGAAGAATTCGAGTTGTGGTGCTACTGATGATAATTTTTGTATTTAAATCATAACTCTTGGCCCCAATTTCATATCAAAATGATTCTTGATCCATTGGAAATACAAGAGATATATCTACAACTTCTATGTTTACAATCCAATTCGATCGATTTCAATAAGAGAAACCGAGTTCAAGAGTCAATTTTCTAGGATAACACATCTTAGTATTTCAGTTATAACTCAGTCCACCGATGTTATATTTAGTTGATTCAAGTTCCTGTGGAACGAAAAGATATAGATCTACAATTTATTAGAAGAAATCAAAAGCTAATTCATCCCTTAAAGAGGTCAAAAACTAGTTGCAATGGTCTAAACAGTGTAAGAGTACTGAAGTAGAGCAGGGAAAAACAGCAGCAACGGCGCCTAGGCGCCATCTGAGGCCGGTAAAATAGAATGGAACGCGCCTAAGCACCAAAACAGGGCGCCTAGGCGCCATCCTGCTAACAAAAAAGATGCTGATGCATTATTGCGGTGACAAGTGGCAATGGATCATGAACTTTGGCATTTTTATGAGATATACACATTAGATACACCTATACATCATTACCCATGTGATGCTCTAGTGGATACACTACATTGGTGGAGAGAAGAAGGAGAAAAAGCCAAGAAAAGGGGAAGAATTTTAGGTTCCTTTTGAAAAGCTAAGAAAAGTGGGAGGATTTTTAGGTTTCTTTTGAAGAAAAGCCAAGAAAAGTGGAAGGATTTCAGGATTTCTTTTGGAAGACTCTTGGAGAGAGAATCATTGGGGAGAAGCTTAAAAGGGCAAGATCAACATCAATTAAAAAGGGAAGGAGGATTGGTTATTGGAACCAAAGAAGGCCATTGGTTGCTTGGAGATAAGACCTATTCCATTTTTTGCAATTGAAGACAATGAGTTATTCTTGGAGACAAGGAGAGCTTCAACCATTCCTTCCACTTCACAAATTGGTGAACAATTTTCATGTTCTTTCTTATTTATTTTTTGAAATTGTATTCATCTATGGTGAACTAAATATTTATTTCTAGAGGATGATGTAACCTTATTTGATCCTATGTTTTGAATTCCAAATAATATTAGTTAAAGTTATTCATCTTGTTTGTGTTACCTTGTTTAGTATTTCAACTTGATTAATTGATCACTAATTGAGATTGTTTGACGTATGAGATTCGGCACTCGAGAGAGGGAATTTTATACATGATCATAGGGATAACACAACCTAGGAATCATAGAGTTGAGAAGCTTATGAAACCTTTGAAGTTTTGAAGAAGAATTCATTGAACTTTTGTAGAGTTTTATTCTTGAATTTTTATAAAGATATTGAAATTCATGTTAGAACTCATAGTCAATTCGGCACTCGAGAGAGGGAATTGACGAGCTTAGGAATTCTTAACTTACATGTGTTGTTGACTTAAATTGATATATTTTGGAAGGAAGAACATAGGTGATAATTAGTTGAGTCATTCCTCTAGAATATCTTGTTCATAAGGTGTTTGTTATATTGTTTCTGAAAACTCCATTCTTGTCTATGCATTTTTATCTTACTTTACTTTGTTTTCCAATCATCATTCGATCTTCTAGATAAAATTAGGACTATTTGAACTATGGTACTTAATGCAATTTTTTATTACAATCCCTGTGGATACTCAACTCAACTCACCGTTGTATTAAAACTTGACACCGTTTACTTGCGGTTAGCAAAATATTTCATGAACAGATTCAAGATTCATGAAGGAGTTCATGGAGAGAAAACTATTTGTATTGTTTCATGCATCTTTTACAAATGAAATGCAAATTAAGGTAAAGGTTTTTGAAACCTTTATACCATAGATATCAGATAACGTACAATAGAGTAATCAGGAAAGAGTTCCAAGATTCATTGTATTACATATGATGTAATGTTTGCTTATGTTATTGAAAATTTTTAAATTCTACTGCGTATATATTTCCCAAAATTGCGTGAACCCAACACCACCCCACCTAGTCAACCCCTGTTGTGACCAACCCTACCCTAGTGTTGGGTTCGCTATAACTACGGGGTGTGCGCAACAAAATTTTAAAATTAATTTAAAATAAACATATGCAACAACAATTATTGCATCACCCCAAGTTAGGAGCGATTCTAACGATCACGTGTTTTTGATAGTTTTACAAAAGAGTAAGTAAAGTCTTAGATTTTTACCTCTGATACACTCCAGTTGCTATAGGGTGTGTAGCAATCAATTGCTATCAATTACTTTCAAAAAAAGTTCACAAGGGATTCAAATATCTCTCCTTTAGAGATAGTCCATATGTTTGGACTAGAACACGAATTAAAATCTCGCTATTAATTTTAATTCTTTTACTAATCTAATTTGGAGTGCTTTTATGTGTATTAATTCTTAATCCAACTTGTGGAAATAAAATGCAATATATAAAATAATCAAAGAGAATTTTTGATTATCATGGAAGAGGTTTTGGAAGAGAAAAGTGTTAAGGAAGAAAAATAATTTTTTTTCCTCTTATTTCTTTGAAGTGGCCAAAAATTGGGGTAGGTTCACCCCCTCAAATTTTTGGCCATATCAAGAAAAATAGGTGTCTGAATATTTTCCCATAATTTCCATCATTTCCCATATTTTCAGGTGTTGAATTAGTTATTTTGGAAGAGTTAAACTCTCCATAAATAACCAATCCAATTAACCCTTACCCTTGGAAGAATGTGGCCGATTTTGTGGACTTCTACAAGCAAATTGGCCCCTTCTCTATCTTCTTGATTGTGTTGGACTCCTTCAATGCAATTAAGATAGATATCTAATATCTCTAATTATCTTCATAAGATAATTAATAATAAAATCATATTATCTTATTTTTAATTTCTTCCGATAATTCAAGTGGGCCTTTAAATAAATAGCCATTTTAATTTTGGGTTTGGACTTTTACAAAGTTCATTAATTAATCCTATTAATCAAATTTACCCAATTTCAATTAATTGATCTAATTAATTAATTATTTCACTCCAATTGTGCTTCCTAATCTTATTAGGTTCAATTAAATAATCTCTTTACCTAATTGAATAATTAATTCAACCCATTGAATAAATTTAAGCCCCAAATTAATCTCTATTAATTATTAAATCCAACTACGTGTGTGTGACCCTTTAGGTTCACAACTTAGCTAATATAGGCTTACAACATTTGCAACTTATGAATAACAATTATTTTGGTTAATTAATCTAATTAATTAATCTACTTGGAATTAACTCCTTAATTCCAAGAACTTTACTATACATGAAAATATCTAGTAAGTAATCATGAAAAACTAGTCGTAAGTAAAATAGCGAGTAAATATATTTCAGTTGCGAGTCCCATACATGTACAGTCCTTCTGACAACTAATTTTTTGATTGAATCTAGGGCAAGGATTATAAGTTAAAACCCTAAATAATTCAATAATTGTGATCCCATTTCAAGTATCAATAATTCCTGATGAATCAGAATTCATCCTGTCTTGGCCAAGGTATTCGAATCATGAACTATGAAAATACAAGAGATTCCCTTGTTAAAAGACAAGTATCGAATTCTATGTTGGCCACTGGCAAACCTCCATGTACACCAGTGCAATACCCAACACACTAGGATGTTCACAACACTACCATCGTGCCTGAAATACGAGGACTAGCCATGCACTATCGCAACATGGAGATTCTTATTTCAACGGGTAAAGACTCTAGCTAAGAATTTCCTACGGGCCATGTTTGATGTACTTATTCTCTAACAAGCACCCGCATACATGCACTTGTGTCTCTATGCTACTGCCAATGGAATGTGACTTCCTCGTCTTATGAGCATACATAAGATAAAGAAAGTGCCTTTTTATTAATATGATTCCCAATATGATTTCCTTACAAAAGAAAAGAGTACAATACACCTAATCTAATTGGGGCGTTGGACATCCTACTCTAACACCTAGCCCATTCTGCCACGACCCATTGTTAGTGCATTGCCCGTCATGCTAATAAGATTGGGCGTCTTTTATACTCTTATATTTGTAAAATAATTTTTTAAAATCATATTAATAAAATAGGCATTCTCTTTAGCTGTGGGGTAAGGTCACTCATATGATGACGATCAAGGAATATGCCTCTAAGGCTTTGCTCTTAAATTAGTTTAGGGTTTAGGACTTTTTGAGATGGAACATCGAATAGCCTAATAAAATTTGCTGATAAAATGCATGCTTGCATGAGGATGATGTCTCACTTAATAGGCATTGATGTGGTGACGCTAGTGCATTTAACAGGTGTTTGTTAGAGAATAGGTACACTAAACAAGCCTGCTAAAAATTCTTAGTTGGGGATGTTGTCTATCAAAGTATGAATTTCTATGTTACGATAGTGCACGACCAGTTCTTAGACTTGTAACACCATGGTAACCTTTTGCATGTCGTGTTTTATCCTGATATATCTTTTGATTGCCTGATAATCATAGAGGGGATACATTGGATGTTGCATTGGCGTGTATGGAGGTTAATGAGTGTCCAACAAAGGATCCATCACTTGTAGAACAAGTGAATTTCCTATGTTTTCATAGTTCATGGCTTAGAATTCCTTAGCCAAGGTAGGATGAATGTTAGATGGGGTTTTCTAACGATTCATCATGAGTAATTGGAACTTGAAATGGAATCATAGTTATTGAGTCATTTAAGTTTTTGACTTATAATCCATGCCCTAGATTCAATTGAGGGATTATATGATGGAATGACTTACGCGTATGGTACTCATAATTGAAATATGTTTGCTTACTCTTTCACCTAAGACTAAGTAGTCACGATACACTTGCTAGTTGTTTCTCATGACTTGTGAGGTTTTTAGGATTAAATAGTTAATTCTGTGCAGATTAATTAATTAGAATAATTGTTATTCACAAGTTGCAAGTGTTGTAAGCCTACTGCTAGTTTAGTTGTGAGCCAAGGGTTACACACAATTCAGGATGGAGCATTTCAAATTTAGGAATTGATCTAAAGAGTTGGATCTAATTAATTACTAGATTAATTAATTGAGGCCTAATTTAATTCAAGGAGTTGAATTAATTTATTCAATTAATTAATTAAAATATTTAAATTGGACCTAATATGATTAGGGAACCCAATTGAATTGAAACAATAATTGATTGGATCAATTAATTGAATTAAATATAAATTAATTTATTCAATTAAATAATTAGATTATTTAATTAGGACTAATATGATTAGGTGGGCATGATGGAATTAAATTAATTGATTAGGATTGATTAATTGAATTTAGGCTTAATTAACTAATTAAATTATTTCTTGGATTTTATTAAGAGTCAAAGCCCAATTCAAAGTGGCCCACTAGGAGAGGTCTACTAGAGTTGTTGGAAGGCGATGGAGTTCTAAGAATTAGATATTCTTGGAATTATCTAATAGAACTAGATAAAATATCTTCAAGTATCTTGGGAAGATACAACAGATAAAGTTGGAGATTTTTGGGAGATTTCGTAATCAACCAAGAAATTACCAAGAGTGGGACTCCTTGATTTTTGGCCACCACCATAAAATCAAAGGGGTTGAAATTTTCCAAGAGTTGGACACTCTTGAAATTTTTGACCATAACAAGAAAGAAGAGAAAAACATTTTCCCTCAATCCCATTTTCCATCTTCTTCCTTCAAATCAAAAGTTCCATCTTTTTATCAAAGCATTCAATTTTTATAACTACTGGTTGGTTTAAGAATTGATACTCAAAACACTCCAAAAAAACTAGATTAGTGAAGGAATAGATTTGCTAGTGGGATTCTAACTTTGTGCTCCTGCCTGAAGTGCAGACTTCAATAAAGGGAAGATGCATGGATCCATGTGAACCAGTTTCAGTACAAAGGGCTAGCAACTGATTGCTTCCACCTCTTCTACAACAGGAGTGCTTAAGGTATAAATCGAAACCCTCTTTACTATTTTGTTTAGACAAGTGGAAAATATAAAATCAATAATCACATCAAAGCGAGGGTGATGCCATATTTGATATGGCATGTTTTATTTTCATTTGTTTGTATTTCTACTATGCACATTCCACAATTAAATAAACATAACACCTACCCATCCCTAACCAACCCTTGCCGCAACCCACCCCACCCCAGCTAACCCTCGCAGTGACCCACCCCACCCTTGCCCCACCCCTACCTATCTAATAGGCAATTTTTTTTATCTTTAATTGCATATAATATTTAGATAAAGTCCCTACACCAAATTTAGCTACGGGGCATAGTTACGCATTTGATGGTGATGACGAAATATGCCTCTATGGCTTTGGTCTTAAATTAGTTTCGAGTTGAGAGCTTTTTGAGATGGAACATCGAATAGCCTAATAGACTTGTGCATACGATGCATACTTGCATGAGGAGGATGTCTCACTCTATAGATATTGGCATAGTGATGCCAGTACATGTATGCAGTGGCTTGTTAGAGAACAAGTACACTAAATAGAACAGGCCCATTGGAAATTTTTAATTGAAAATATTGTTTGTCGAAATAAGATTTTTCATGTTACGATAGCACACGATTAGTCTTTAGACTTGAGGCACCATGGTAGTCTTATACATATCGTGTTCCATTTTGATATATCTTCTGAATGCTTGATAATCACAAAGGGGGTACGTTGGATGTTGCATTGATATGTATGGAGGTTAATGATTGGCCAACAAAGGATCCATCACTTGTCAGGCAGAACAAGTGAATCTCCTATATTTTCATAGTTCATGACTTAGAAGTCCTTAGCCAAGGCGAGATGAATGTTAGACGGGAGTTTTCTAACAATTCATCATGAGTCATTGAAACTTGAAATAGAATCATAGTTATTGAGCAATTAGGGTTTCAATAATTAATCATTGCCCTAAACTCAATCGGAAGATTAGTTGACTAAAAGACCTTACGTGTATGGTACTCGTAATTGAAATCAGTTCACTTGCTAATTCACCTAAGACTAGTTAGTCATGATACACTTTCTAGATGTTTCCCATAACTTGTGAGGTTTTTGAAATTAAAGATTGATTAATTAATTAATCCAAATAGTTGTTATTCATAAGTTATAAATATTGCAAGCCCACTGCCAGCTTAGTTTTGAACCTAAAGAGTCACACACAATTTGAGATGAAATATTTTTAACTTAGGAATTGATCCAAGGAGTTTGATCCAATCAATTAAGGGAGATTAATTAATTGGGGCTTCAATTAATTTAATGAGTTGAATTAATTATTTAA
>CM033107.1:18385764-18436601 GCA_019321725.1 Paulownia fortunei | reverse complement strand
ATAAACTCATTAGTAATAACAGGTATAAAATTTATGTTTGATATTCTATCTCTGGAGCTATATATTCTTATTATCCACTAAGTGTGTAATAAGATTGGATAAGGTGCTTGATATATATATACATATGAGGTCAATTACAATATTTTACTTTCTTTTGGAGGTTCAAGATCAACTAATTAGATTTTAAGAGCTCTAGGTAGATTTTTTTATATTGTCTAGGATTATGATATAACATTTTGTGTTGATTGATTTATTTGAGAATTATGCATTGTGGATTATTTCAGGATTATTAAGACTTTTAAATTTTATGTGATGAAATTTAAAAAATTTATGGAGACCACAACAGGAAAATGTTTACTATTTGTAGAAAATAAAAAAAATTATCAAATTATAATTTTCTACAGTTACTGTGAAAGAGAGTAGTAAGAAAGAGTTATTATCGATCTTTGGGTTGTGTTAGAATTTTTAGAAATGACCAAGTTTACTAAAAATCCACTTGTGTGATCTTCTCTTGATGCATGTTGAAAAGAAATTTTCGGGCATGCTATTGACTAACTAATTAATTTTACCCTGGATATAGTTGTAAAAATAAATCCAATCTCCCTTTTAGTTTATCATATACACCTATTGGAATTTGATGAACCTTAAGTAATATTGTTATAATATTGGTCAAGGCATTAAGGTCTAGTGCTTCTGCTAAACAAGCTCTACTTCATATGCACCTAGAAAAAAGATGAATCTTGAGGTTATGTATTATTTATTGCAATTGAATTGAGTAATAATTTGTAATAAGTACAAATTTCTCAATTTATTTGATAAATTAAAATGAGCTATTGTGATATTGAGGATTGATTTTAAGTTTAAATTAATTATGAATTTCTTGTTGTACTATTGGGTTGACTAATGCCCTAATTATTTTGAAATACATGATGAATAATGTATTTGATGATTCTATATGGGTATATTTGGGGTGATATTTATTGATGATATCTTAGTTTACAACGAGGAAAAATATGATTGAGCTTTCAATATGATCTTAGAAACTCTAAGGAAGTAGAAATTATTTGTTCAATTTAGTAAATGTGATCTTTATTTATGTAATACAATATTTATTTTTTTGGGACTGGTAATTTTCTTAAGAAGGTGTCCTTGTAACTATTCAAAACTTTGAGGTTGTACTAAAATAGGGAAGACCAATAAATGTGATAGAAATAAGAAAAGTTTTTGGGTTAGTGATATTATTAAGTATTCAGTTAAAATTTCTCCTTAGTTATTACCACTTTATTTCATCATATATGCAGGTGTATGAAATTTGAATGGTTCGCTAAGTGGGAAGAAATCTCTAATTACTTAAAAAGAATTAATTTGAGTTTCGGTAGTGATTCCAACTTTAGATATAATTTATTTATTGTGTATAGTGGTGTATTTTATTATATTTTGATATATGTTTGATGCAATACAGAAAAGTTTTTCGATGCTCTTCGAGTTAATTAGATTATTTATGTAATACTACATGTGACATTACAAAACAGAAGTACTTAAAATGTCTATATACTCAAAAGGAGTTAAACATGAAGAAAATGATGGATATTATTAGTAAGTGAATATATTGTATGATCCATATAATTACAAATGTAATTAGAATGAAATATCTCAATAGACTAATATTCGTACAAATTTCACATCATAAACTATTATGCAAATTGAGGGTTGTATAGAGGATGAATTAGAGTAAATAGTGAATTGTCTATTTATTAATATTTTAGTAAGATTGATTTTGATTGATCCAATTTCAAATGCTCAAAATAAGATCGATGAAAGTTTAAAATTTAGATGAAAGACATAAAACATACATAAATAGATTTTTGTGATAAGTGATAATAATCTCTTAATAAGAGATAGATGTGAAAATGAAGGATAAGAAATTGCAAGACTAAGTTTTAGGTGATGATCATGTACCTTTTTATTTATTTTATTTAGTGGTATGAATGATGTTTGTGATCTTAAGAAAATATATAGATATTGGATACTGGATGAGCTATTATAGAATATATTGTTAATATCTGGTTTCACACTTAAAAAAAGGGATATATGTAAAAGTGCATATGTAGGAATGATTTAGTTTTGCTTTTATTTTCAGGTGGAAATAAGAAAGTATTCATGAATTCTGTATGTGATAATGAAATTGGGTTATTGTTTATAGATTAACTGAATATGCTCATTCTTTCTCAATTTACCCTAGGTATTCCATGAAAATCTATGAAAAGATAAATGTATAGAAAGTAGTTAGACTTTATGTTTTATTAGTGTCTATTAATTTTGATGTAGAATTAAGGTCTTTGTCCACTTCCTAACAAAATTATATTTTAGTATTTTGATTTTCCATGCATCAATGGGCAATTAGAACAAACAAATTTGACTTTGCAATATATGCTTATAGCTTGTGCATTAGATTATTGATGTCAATTGATAAAAAATATCCTTAGATTGAATTTCTTATAGCAACAGTGATAAGACTACATAGGATAGTTCTTTATGAGGCATTGTATGATATAAAATGTAGATCATTATTTTTTTGAAATGAATTTGGTGTTCTTTTAGGCTAAATATGGTTTGGAAAATGATAGAAGTGGTAGAACAAATTGTCAATGTATGAAAACTAGTTAGAGATGACCATAGAATTATGAAAAATAAAGAGGAATATCGTTGCAATTTATGATATGGGATCAATTTTTTTTTTGAAGGTGTTTCTAATGAAAGGGATTATGTGGCTTAGATAGAAAAAAAATTAGGGATGTTACATACAAACTTTATCCTAGGTACATTGGTTTATTTTGCAATATTGAGAGAATTGGGGATATTACCTGTAAACTCGACCTCTTTGCATCAATGTCTCGAGTTCACAATGTATTTCATGTGTTCATTTTAAGGAAGTATATCATGAATCTATCTCATCTATTAAAGAAGGAATCAATAGAACTAAATTGAGGTAAGAGATATGAAGAAAGACCTATAGAGATTTTAGTTAGGGATGTAAAGCAACTTCAAAATAAGAATATCTCATTAGTTAAAGTACTCAGGAGAAGTCAATCAACAAAAGAAGCTACTTGGGAAAGAAAGCATAAAATGACAATTAAGTATTTAGATCTTTTTGGTAAGTAAAATTTTGGTGACGAAATTTTTATAAGGAGGGGAGGATGTAATATACGAGCCTCACATTACTCACTTGACCAATATGATTCATTCATTACTTGTTATTCATATGTTCTTGCATTGAAACTACATAACATGATCCGTTTTACCTTATAATCACATTTGATTACTAAATTTTTAGAAAATCTCATATGATGTTAGTTATCGATCATCATAATATAAGTAATCAACATTAAATTGAAATAAGAAAAAAATGAGGTTGATCAATATTGGATATAAATGGGATGTATAGGTTATAATTTTAAAAGTGTTAAAGGTGTTACTAGTAAACTTATACGGTTTGATTCGAATTCATCTAGGTATTTTAAAAGTATATATCGGTAAATTGCATATTTGGGGCATTGGACATAAAATACTATGGTTGAAAGGTGATATTACAATATTCATTTATGTATAAGATTATATAATTTTTAATATGGATAATTATTCAAAATTGAGTGACAATCGAGTAAGAAATTAAATAAAAAATTAGGAAATTAGCTTATGAATTATCTATAGGATCTTATAGTAATTAAAATAGAATGCAATAAAATTATTGTATAGTAACATCCATCTGATCTAAGCTTGAAACATGGGTGAAAGGTCAGATTTATACCACAACTTGCCACCTCATGCTTGCTACCAAGCTTAAGCAAGCACCTCAAGTGCCACCTCAAGCTTTCCTTCACTCTTAGCCAATAACCCACGATCCTCAACCATGTTTCAGTCATTTTCAAGGTCCAAACTCATGTCAAAAGCTCCCTAACTGGTCCTAAGTAATTCCAAGTGATAAAAAAGGGCAAAGGAAGAAAAAGGAAGTGGTAATCACGAATAGAAACTGAAATTGGCATAGGTGAGGTTCATCTACAGTTTTGACATCTGTTTTTTTATATTATTTGAGGGGTTTGTATTTCTTAAGATTCTTATCTTTTTTATGATGATGTTAGACGTTATTAATAGGATTATTACGCATAAAATAATGATTTGTGGTTGCAAGCATATAGTAGAACTACTAAGGGACAAAATCTGTGTATATGTTGATTTCTAATTTATTGGGCTTGAAATATGCAAGAAACCTTAGGTAAATCCTATATTTATCATCATGAACATGTTTATATAAGATTTAATATTATGTATATAGGTTTGGATAGCTTAGGAATTAAAATATAGTGTGAGAATTAAAGAGATGCTCAAAACTATCACCATTGAATTTTAGATTTTGTCTTGTGTAAAGGGGACCCATTTTACAGCATTAAATCTATTAGTTTTGGTAAGACTATAACCTGGTTGTCTCTATGTATATATTTTCTAAGTGTGGTAAATATTTGGGAGTGATTGAATATATTTAAGGGTGCCAAGATCATTAATATCATGAAGTGCGCAAAACTGTTAAGGTAGAAAAAATCTGTTTCAATATGCTATGAAGGGAGCTGAACCTTGGAAGTTATATCTGTCAGTTTTAGCCATTTTATGACATGGTTACATTATATTTGATATTACGTAAGTGTGATAAAAATTGAGGAGTGAATGATTATGTTTAAGAATATCAAAATTATCATGCAAACTAATGTGATAGCAAGAAAATGTGAAATTGTGAATGTGTCTCATTTGGTTCATTAACATGTTCCAATATAAATGTGGTGCATTTAATCCCTAAAAATTAGGGGGATGTTGTAAAAGTTATAATATATCAATTAAGTGAGGTAGTATACATTTAAGATGTGGAATAAATGGGCATAGAAGGTTGTATTCGATTTTATATTCTAAGTGGTAAGGCTGTTTAGTTAAATTGAGATTCAAAATCTTTATACTACATTAGGTATAATGAACTTATTAATTGAGGATGGTAACTGATACTTTTTATTTTTATAGATTGTTTCACATCTAGGGTTGAGGAGTAGTACTTAAAAAACCTAGAAGTAACATACTCAATCGATCAAAGGTAAGTAAAAATCCATTTGCAGCTACAATGCATGAACATAGTATTTCTTGGAATATCTATATTATTTGTGATGTGATGTTTGAAGAGGTGTAATAATAAGTATATTAAGTATCGTTTGATGTATGTGATGCGTGAGAATAATGAGACAATATTTATTATTGCATTGAGCATGCCATTCATTAGCATTTACACATGCATGCATAATACATGAACATTCTTGAGACCTTCCATGCACGTTATGATCTTTAGAATGAAAATATTTTGTTCGCCACTGCTAGTGCACCAAGGCATGTGAGGCGTGCTTATGTGATATTTTGGGTAGCACAAGTAGGGTGACTTCCTAGAGAACCATAGGGGCAAACATGAGGCAGACCTCTGTCAGTCACGGGATGATAGTTTACTTGACTGTGCCTTTGTTATGATTGATGCCATGGGTGGGAGACTTCTCAGGTGATCACAAGGGAAGACAGAGGTTGTACCTCTGATAGTCACGAGAGGATGATTCACTCAACTGTATCAATCCATTCTTAGCCATTTGATTATTTATATTGTGTGGAGCTCTTTCCGATGTATAGTAAGTGGGTCAATGGCCCAATGAAAGAAAATAATTTTGAATAAAATATTTTGATTTATGAGTATGCATTCTTAGCACAATATCTAGGAAATCTTGACATGTTTTTCATATTATTTTTAGCACGCACAATTTTTGCTTACTGGGCGTTAGTTCATGTAGTTGATATATTGTAGGTAAGCATGGTGATACCTGAGACTTACTGGACTGGTTGTTGGAGCTCCTATAGGCTTCTGAAAATCAATGTATATGGATGACGACCTGCTAGATTGTGTTGTAGGAACATTGTAATGTTTTACAATTATTATTATTGTGTAAATTATTGTCTATATATAAAAGGTTATAAGATGCAAAATGTCATTACTTCTTTTGAAAGTATAGGCTATTATTTTGATTTTTGAGTCTATCATATTATAATTTTGGCATGCCATGTCCTACATAACTCTTAAAATTTTATAGTAAATAAGTATGAGAATAGCATAATTGTGATGGGTGTTGTGTTTTTTATATAAACGGTAATTCTTTTTATATATAGGGTTATACGTGAGAAAACACTCTAATATTTTTTAAAGTGCTACATTTGACAAAAAATATATACATACACATGTACTCACATGTGTTATTTTGTCAAAATTATTGTTATATCAATATGTAGGGTGTTACATAAATCATTAATGATAGAATGATATTTGTTGATATATGATTGGAGCTTTGTGAAAAAGTACTTAAGATTAAAATTAAAGTACAATAAAAATAAGAATTAAGTTAAAAAATAAAATATATTTTTAATATTAATTTATTATAATTTTTTTATTATGATCATAATTTTTTAGTGCAACGCACATATTTTTTAATAATATATATAAATGGATATATGGCAGTACCTGATTAGCTTGTAAATAAAAAATGATATGATGACACTCCGACCAAAATTTGGATATTAGTGTTACATGACCCCATGTACGTTTATAATTATTCTATTATCGTAATATTGTTGGATGAGATAATCATTATAATTATTATTATTATTCTCATTATAATTATTATTATTATTATTGATGGGATGAGGTAATTTTCCTGAATCATATGAGAGCTGGTAAATGAGGAGGTCATAACTATACATACTTGATGACAATCTAAACCACAACTCTTATGACTGGTAAGTTTATAAAAATTATTACTATAACAATAGAAAAATTCCTGACATTAAATATACATAATCAACTACAACTTTTATATTATTTATTTACATCTTATAACTAATATTCTTTTTCATTGTAGCACGAAATATAAAAAAAAAAACTCCAAAAGATAAGCTACTAGTGCTCCCCGAATTACCAACTCCATCTGAAACCAAGGTTGTCAAAAACAAGCTTGAAACAACCCCACAAAGAGGATGCCGTTTCCCCTTCCCATGGTGCTTGAACGTCAAGTTTGATTTGAAAAAATTGAAGGCCTATGAAGACTTAAGAAATAGCCTTAGTAGTTGAGTTGAATAAAATGAAAAGGAAATTGGGAGAAAGAGAAAGCAAAAAGTCATGTTATTATGAAGAAGGGATGCCAATTCAAAGCTACAAGAAGAACAAGTTGTGGATATCAAGTTTAAAGGGGGCGTGTTGAAAAATAAA
Source organism: Paulownia fortunei (assembly GCA_019321725.1). Taxonomy (NCBI): domain Eukaryota; kingdom Viridiplantae; phylum Streptophyta; class Magnoliopsida; order Lamiales; family Paulowniaceae; genus Paulownia; species Paulownia fortunei. The sequence continues at coordinate 18,429,268 of CM033107.1, read as the reverse complement.
TTTGATTCAATGGATGTTAGATGACGAGATGAATGATTAGTAAGTATATTAATTATGTGATTGCATTAATGCAAGTAGATTTTATGTATTAGTGTTATGGTCTTGTTCATGTAGTAGGAAAAATATGAAATTAAACGATGATATATGTATTTCTTTACGTTCATGCTGGAATTTTGCTACAATCAATATTTTTATAATCGTATCAGTAATCAAATCAATCTTGTCATCGGTCAACAATTTAATCGATCGTATTATTTCAACTTTTGATCCAATCAATCTAATGAAAATTGACTATATTGCTTTATTATATCTCTTTTCATTTTTTATAGCCCCATTTTTGTCTCAATAGAGTTTGTCATTGGCATGTTTCGATTATTAAAATAATAATATAATAAATTAATTGTTATATACAATGTAATAAATATAAATAACCAACTAAAACAAAACACATTGTACAAAATTTTAAATTCAAATAACTACATACATATATATATATATATATAATTAAAGATCAAGTTTAAGCTTTCTAAAAAAATTAAAATAAAAAAACAAAAAAAATTGGTTGAATTGATTTGACTAAATCTTTGATATTTTGCACCCAAATAAATCGGAATAATCATCAGTCTGCGACTGAAGCTATCGAACTGAATGAATTTGTTGTAACTACCTATGCACTCTAGTTATTTGATTGAAGTCATTGTATAGAAAGCGACTTCCTTATTTATTCCCTTATTTGTGGGAGCTGTGTGATTTTGGCCACCCCAGTTTCCAATATGATCTTAAGGCCCCCTGTTGTATTTTCGAGCTGTTGATAATGAAGAAGAATTTTCCAACTTTTACAAAAACTACTGGAAAATATGGTAACAATGAAAAAGAAAAACTACAAAGTAGATACACTAAAGTGGCATTTGAAAAGCCACCTTAGTGTTTGAAAGAGTGCTCACAAGGAAATATAGGTATGGAAAATATATGGTTAGACTTTGGGAAAAACTAGAGTTTATCACCTTAGACGGCGTTTGGCTAAACTTATTTAAAATATCTTATAAGCTTCTACATCTTATAAAATATTTTTGGAACTTATAAGATGTTAGATTTTATTTTAAAAATAAGTTGTTGAAATGTTTGGATAAAATAAAATCATAGAACTTTTAAGATGTTAGTAATTACAATTTTGTAATTAAAACTATCAAAATTAAAGGAGTTTGTTAAAATAAGATCTTAATTTGAAAAATAAGTTGGGGTGGAGGTACTTTTTTTTTAGGAGTTTATAAGCTTCTAAACAACTTTTTTTTTAATCTTATAAGCTCTCTTAGAAAAAAATTACCAAACTATTTTTAAGAGATTATAAGCTCTTAAACAGTTTATAAGATGTTTTGAAAAGCTTATAACCTCAACCAAACACCCTCTTAGTATATTATACTTTGTCTTTTTGGAATATCAGGTCCAGAACCGCCGTGTCTTTTATTCTTTCTTTTCATTGTAAATTCTACACTTTTGACGATTATATTTTAAAATTAAAGTCTTGTTTTATCTTAGTAATAATTTAGGAATATAGTAGAGTATATACTTCGAAATTAGAGACAATTTCATTGCAGACCCTCCTTATTTCTTGAGTTAGATTCTCCTTAGAAACTGAAAAGAGAATAGTAAAAAATGTAAACTAGATAAGACTTTATTCATTCATAATTGAGCGCTTAGTTGGTATTATTAACCAATTTAAATTGAATATCTTTTCTAATACAATTTTACAAAATTTATATAAGTTCAAATAATATTAATTAAATAACAAATTATACTATAATTTTAAAGTTTTATAATACCAAGTTTATAAAAAAAACAAAAGAAAAAAACATAAATTTGTCAACAAGGATGCTTGGGGGATGGTATATTTGGTAATTTAATTCTTCTATTTTATCTTGTATTCTGCACTAGTTATAGTATATTTTCTTAAATATAAACTCATTATTAGTTTATACACATTCACATATACTAATTTCTTCATTATTAATGAGATGATCACATAAAAGATTGGTTTTATTTGCATGTACACAACATAAATAAGTTCATCCTAATGATCACATAATCGAATTTTTAGCTTTTTATACACAAATACATCAAACTAACCATCTAATCGGGTTGCATCAATCGATCAAATCCAATTTTTAAAACATTGACTACAACTACCTATGTATTCTAGTTATTTGATTGAAGTCATTATACAAAACGACTTCCTCATTAATTCCCTTATTTGTGGGAGCTTTGTGATTTTGGCCACCCCACTTTCAATATGATATGAATGTTGGGTTTTATTTAATTTTTTAATGTGAGCTTACATATGTAAATAACAATTATATTGTAGGCTATTTAATTTAATATAGTCAAATAAGTAATTTATCAGTTGTACTCTAGAAATATCTATTGGATATGTGCTTTGTAAGGTGTAAAGACCTAATACTAGTCAAATTAGAATTGATGGGTTTCTATTTAACCTAGTATATAAAGAATATTATAGGGTTATGGTCCCCAAATCAAATCAATTGTTTTAGCTATTTTTCTCTATCCCAATCTCATAGTGAGAACCTATGAAGCACCTAAGGAAATTTGACTTTGAAAGATGCTAACCTAATACGAATTTATATATTACCCAATATGGATTTACATATGCGTTAATATGGATTTAAGATATTTTCAATTTAATTATTCAGTTTATTTCTTGATAATTCAATATAATGATCTTGGGTTATATGATTGTTAACTATATTTCTGTTAAAGTCTAATAAGTGGTATTAGAATAGTTCATGTTAGATTATTAAGGAAATTATGAATTTTCTTTGTTGATTAATTTTAGTGAAATTATTTTATTGAAAATAAGAATTAGGAACAAATTTTGTGATATTAAATTTCTTTTTATCATAATTATTTTCAGCAATATAATTCAATTGAAAGAAGAAATCAAGATTTTTTTGCAATTTTGCTCATGTGTTGATTTTGTTGGTGTTAGTGTTGTTAATGAAATAATAATTTAAAAATTATACTTGGGAATCAATTTCGTGAATTATTGTTTCAATATGGATTAAGCATGTTGTTGTTATTGTTCTTGAAATCAAATAATTAAAAAAGAAAAGAAAAATTCTAGATAATTCCAGTCAAGATTGATTCAGTTAAAGGATATGGGGTGATCGATTCGGATTCGCGGGCACCCTAGCCCAAAATCCGATTTTCTTATTGTTTTTTGTAGTTGATTTTTGGGTGAAGAAAAAGGTCATGAATCTAAGGTTTTAATTTGAAGAAAATGGGCCTTTAAGTTTCTTTTAAGCTGAATGACTTTTTGTTTAAAAGAAAGTTTGGACTTAAGTTAAATTTTGATTTTGGTCTAGATTTAGTTTTGGTTTAGAATCCAAATAATATTGAATTTTGAGCTTAAGTTTGAGCTCATTGTTTGGGTCATAAAGCAGATAAGATTGAATCTAACATATAATGATTGAATTAGATTTGAATTTAAATTGAGTTCAACTCTAATTCGCACAGGCATCGACGTAATTTTAGTAAAATTCCATTAAAAAAATTAATTATTTTTATTCTGCAAATCTTATCTTATATTTTGAGATAAATTGAAATAATATGTCGCCAATAGAACCTCTATTATTAAATTTATTTTTGAAATATTAAATATTATGTAAAAGATTTGCATTATGTTTATATCTCTACAAATAATAATCGGCCCAAAATAAGATTATTATTTGGCTAGCTGATAGTCATGTGAGATAAAATTAAGACTATATTTGTTTCTACTTGTTTGATATTTCAATATAAATTAATTAAAATAATACGTTGTCAAAAATAACATCTATTGTGTATATTTATTTATTTTGGGATATTAAGATGTGTATGTTTGTTATTTATGTGAATAATGATTGACCCAAAAGAAGGTTATTGTTTGGCTAAATAACACATATACCTATGGTAAAAAATACGTGATGATTGTTAGATTTTTTATTTGAGCAATAATTGGCCCAAAGGTAGGTTATTGTTTGACAAGATTAGTTGTTATTATTTAAATACCACATTGAGAGTACCACTTACAGTTGATGTTTATGTTCAAAAACTAAACATGAATGTTGTGCTAGGTATTTTGTGATGGAGCCCACTATATTGTATTATATCATGCTTAAATATGGATTTTTTTTATGATTATGTTATGACGTGAATATTTATGGCATGTTGTTTGATTTTGTTATCTGAATTAAGTTTCTATTTATATTTCTATAATATCTATCAATATTAATTTTATTTGTGCTTAAAGGTACAAGCTTCAAGAATTTAACAGAGAATATTATGATTGTTCTCAGGTGCATGGATCTTGACCTTACGCTTCCAAAAGAATGACTTCCTACTCTCACTAATGACAGTTCCCCTAAGGCTAAAGGGACTTTGAAAAGTGGAATCATTTTAACTGTATGAGTCTTATGATTATAAAGTGCACAATTCTAAAAATATTTAAGGGCGCTTCGTCTAAGGATGATAGTGATAAGAAGTTCCTTAAGATTTTGATTGAAACAAATACCCTTTTGGCTAATCTTGTTTGAATAAGGCATAAAGGAATAGGGAACACAAGGGAGTACATTATAAAAATGTCTAATCTCGCTTCCTAACTAAAGGCACTAAAATTAGTTGTCTGAGGACTTGCTCATGCATATGGTTTTATTTCTCTTCATGCACAATATAATCAATTTAAGTGAGTGATAATACCTTAAATGACAAATGGACTCTTAATGAGTTCATATTTTACTATAGAAGAAAAAAAGTTTGAGCGAGAAAAGACTAAAAATGTTCACTTAACAACTAGCCCTCAGGTTAAAAGAAATTAAGTTGTAATTGGGACACCTGAACAGAAATTGCAAAAGAAACAGGAGTAGGAATTTACCTGTTACTATTATAGGAAGGGTGAACACATAAAGAAGGAATGTCCCAAGTTCGCTAATATGTTTCTCAAATTAGTTCGTTTTGAAGTTAGTTTAGTTTTTGTACTTAGACAATTTGGTGGGTAGATTCTGGTTCTACTACTCACATAAGTATGTCTATGCAGGGTTGTCTATTGAGCCAACAATTAAGTGATGTTGAAAAATGCATATATGTGGTTTATGGCAAAATAATTATAGTTGATGCTATATGGATTTTTACGTTATTATTAATAGTTGGTTATTTTTTGAATTTGGAAGAGACATACAATATCATTATTTAGATAGAATATGATTTCTATTTTTACTTTGGACAAATTTAATTATTCTTGTTCATTTAGAAATAACAAATTTAGTCTCTTTCAAAATTCAAATCTTATTGATATTGGTTCTTTATTATTGATGATAACCTATATTTTGGATACAATTGCCTCGTATGATGAAACCTTGCATACCAGTTCATATGGTACAAAACACATGAAACAAAATGCTTAAGGATATGGTAAGAAGTTGTCATTCTTCTTTATCAAAAAACCCCTGAGAGAAGCACTAAAGAGTGCAATGTTCCAAGAAAAACAATAGCTAAAACCCTTATGGGTTATGGATATGCAAGAAGCCTTATATTAGGCATTTGCATATCTGGCTTTGTCCATCTAAGGTAAGGCCTTAAAAGCCTAATAGAAGAAAACTGGACTCAAGAATGGTAAGTTACTACTTTGTTAGGTATTCTAAAAGATCTTTTTTTGGACGGAATATGCGGGTTCTATTGAGAAAGTTGAGTTTGGGATACAGATAAGGTTAAAGATATTGTTTTTGAAGAGGAATTCATTTCTCTTCCTGTTGTTGCTATTGACAATGATTAGAGTTCCATTCCTGACATTGTTCAAAACACTAATTTGGATTATCAAGACAATGTTGAGAAGATCATTCTTCAAAATTATTTTTAAAGAGCAAACTAAACAATCTCCAAAGGAAATGTAATTAAGAAATCTACTTGAAAAAGAAAAGGTATGATTTTGGTTATTATATCATCTTTCTCCATGAACATGAGGTTGACATAGGAGTGATGAAAAATAATTCAATTAACTTTCATCAAACCAATAAAGTTTTAATTCTCAAAAGTGGATTGATACCATGAAAGATAAGATGAAATCTATAAAAGACAATAACATTTGAGATCTCATCAAATTGTCTAAAGATGTGAAACACATTGGTTGTAAATGAATATTTAAGACCAAGAAGGATTAAAAAGATAATATTGAGACACGTTTAGTCGTTAAGAATTTCACTCAAAATGAATGTATTGATTATAAAGAGCCTTTCCTTCTGGTTTAATTGAAAGACTCTTTAGAATCATTATGGTAGTTGTATCTCATTTTGATTTGGAGATGGCTTCTTGTTAACGGTATTATAATTTTCATCAAGTTAGTATCTCATTTGGATTTGAGGTAAATAAAGTTGATAATTGTATATAACATATGTTTAGTGGAAGATAATCTCATAGCTAAGGGAGGCAAGTTTAGTCTCAATCAATCCCCAAGAATGAGTTTAAAGTAAAAAAAATCCAAAAGATTAGGCAGATATTTAAGTAAACCTAGAATGGATCATTGGGAATCAACCAAACAAAAGATAATATGCTCGTTTATTGAAAATAAGATCTTTTGAGAGATCATTCAGTATTTTGATTTTAATTTTACTAGATGCCTACACAATAAGAGATCCACTTTAAGCTATATTTAATTACTAGCTGGAAGAGTGCTACGCAGACACTTATAGCTCTTTATATTATGGTGACTGAGTTCTAGACCGTAATGTGGCATCTAATATGGGATATGGCTGCGAAACTTGTTATTGGGTTGCATGTTATGAATGGTATTGAAATATCACTAAAGATATCTTGTGATAATAAATTGGCCTTTTCATATTCCAATAACAACATAAACTCTTTGATGTCGAGGCACATAGGCATTTGATTTCTTGTTGTTAAATAAAGAAAATATTCAGAGTTTTCAAGTGTCTATAGAATATATTTGGACAAACTACATGATTGCAGATCCGCTCACCCAAGATTTACCACCTAAGGTGTTTTATGAGCACACTGCTCATATGGGTGTTGTGTTATTATTAAGACCCGAGATAAGGGGTGAAGCCTGCCACGTAATTCAAGTTGCCTTAGATGTGGTGTTCTATATTCATTGGTTCCTTATAGTTATTTAATATTATATCTTGTAATCGGTTTCTTTAAATGATTATGTTATTGGATCTATTTATTAATTTATCTTGTCGACTATATAAATATTTTCTGGCTCACTTGATCCAACTAGTTGAGTATTTGGTCATTTATTGGACCATCGTGCTTAAGATTTCACTAATATTTTCCAGATATCGAGATATAGTTGCTTGAAAAAATTCATGGAATACCAGAAAGCCTATGGAATGAGCTCGAGTTTAGTACTTTTGTTATGTTTATAATTGTCTAATAGGATGAACTTTAATATTGAGAATTTATTATTTTCATGTGACTCGATGACTTACCTTAGACATAACTATGTTTATATTTTAGGAGATTTACAATTTAAGAATTTATTAATATTTTATTACTAATGAATTTTGATAAATTATAACGTTTATGGCCAATGGAATATATTAATTTATATTTCTTAAAAAAATTGGGATATAAATGTTCTATACCAATGTTTAATATTGGACTATATAGAAAATATTAAATTAGCCTTGTTGGCTTTTTAGATGGTTCCAGAAGCTTGTGCAAAGCGTGACACTTATATTGTTGCCTTTGTTGTTCCTTGATATTATCATCAACAGTATTAATATTTTTATTATTATTATTATTATTATTATTGTATATTCAGGATAGTATTAGTATATTTGTTTATGGAGGTAAAGAATGTGATTTTATCAAAGGTAGAGATATTGATCTTAAATTTACTATATCTAAGGGAAAAATGCACTTTTAGTCCCATAGTTTAGAAGGTACTACAATTTTGGTACCACGCTACAAAAAATAATCAAAATTTAATCCAATAAGTCTATTTTTCATTACAATTTTAGTCATGACGTTAAATTTTTAGACAAAAAAGACTGTTTGTGTTGTTAAATCACTAAAGTGGAGGGAAAATGGGCAAGACTTCATTTTTCTGGATGGAAAATCACCAATTTTTTAATCAAAAAACTCATTTTGCAGCCATCTGCACCTTTTGACCTGAAAATAATAATAAATAAATAAAAGAGTCTTGTAAGAAAAATGTCATCATCAACACAAACAAATATATTAATGAAAAAAAATTGCAAATATGTATGTATCTTCATAAATGCACATAATATATAGGTTTGTTCAGTTTCATTTTTTCGTAAGGTGGAATAACCAGACTTATAATCACAGTGAAATATGTCTCTGAATTGGCATAAAAAAAATAGATATTATTTTTACATTAATTTCGAGACATTTAATTATATTGGATATTCTAAGATTAATTTATTTGCAATAGACATATTTTATAATAAAATAATATTCATTATTAATCCAATGTGTCATATCTTTTTTTTTATTCACTATAACTCTTTTATAGGGGCATTCACATTTTCGTGAATCAACTGAATCAAATCAGAATGAAAATACGGTACGTACTAATATGAATTGAAAAACTCGATTTGGTATTTGATTTTCGTTAAAATTTGATATTTTATTCGATTTTTGTTTTTTATTTCAGTTATCGAGTCGCACATAATACCAAATTACAATTTTTACATATTTTTGTTTATATAATAATTTTATATTCATTAATTATTTTTATACTATTTTTATATTTTAACTCACCAACTAAAAAAATAATAACTATGAAATACAATTATGATTGTGTTATTTCATTTTCTAGCTATTTTATTTTTTATTTTAAAAAAATTAATTTACCAAATTATCGAACTAAAAAAATTAGATAATAGCAGAACCATTAATCCGGTTAGTATTTGGTATAGTATTTTTGCCACTAAATTTCAATTTACCATATTTTTAGTTCAGTTTGATTCAATTTTATCAAATTAATATCCCTACTCTTTTTACGTGTTCATGTTAACTCGACTTAAAAATATATATTTTAACATACCACTTCACCTATTTTAAATTATATTTTTAGAAAAATTAGTATCCAATAAGTTTTCAGTCAAATTGGTTCCCCATAATGGCAAAAATTTTGGATTGCGTCATAACGATATATATTTTTACAAGATTTCTTGATTTTGTTTTGGACTATTTACAATGAAAATAGTGAAAATAACTGTAAAATAAGTTTTTTGACTAAAAAACTAGTAATTTTCCCTCCAAAAAATAAAGTATTGCGCATTTTTTCCTTCTACTTCAGTGACTTAGTGGCACAAAGACTTTTTTCTTTTTGAAACTTAATGTTAGGACTAAAATTGCAACAAAAAGCCAACTTTATGGAACTAAATTTGAATTTTTTTCCGAAGCATGGTACCAAAATTGCAAAACCCCCTAAATCAAGGGACTAAAAATGCATTTTCCTCTATAACCATGAATGAGTTTTCTTTTTAATTATTTAGAAAAATGAATGAGGTTATTTTTAATATTTGATACTACTAAGATTTTAATTTAATGTGTTATCAATAAAATATGACAAACATTTGTAAAAATGAAAACCTTAATATTATGTTTGGATTCTATGTCATTAATTTTAAATATGAAAAATAGCTTATCAATAAAAGGGTACTCCATAATTGTATATTCGATGTATAATTAACTTGTTCATGTTTTTTCATCTATGTAATGAGAAATTAAGTATTTTTATTTGACCAAAAGTTCAAGTAAAATTATTATTTTTTAGTCTGATATTAGAGGATTTTGTTAATTTGTGAAATTTCAACCCTCTATCTCGAAATTAATGGTGACTCAAATTATTCACATTTATTTAAATAGTTAAACTAGCATAGCTAAAGTTTAATAGATTTCTAAAGGAAATCAACTCCGGGGAAAATATACTTTTACTCCCACAATTTAGGGGCTGTTGCAATTTGTAACATCATGCTTCTAAAAAAATTCAAATTTACTCCCATAAGTCGCTTTTCAACAATGCAAGAAAAATTGGGAATCTTGTAAGAAAAATATCTTCATCAATGCAATCAAATGTTATAGTTGAAAAAAAAGTAAATTTATATGTATTTTCATGAATACATTTTGATATATAGATTTTGCCCATTTTTATTTTTTCAAAAGGTGAAATAACCAGACTTATAAATATGATAGTGGAATGTGTCTTTCAAGTAGCATAAAAAATCGATATGATTTTCATAGTGATTTAATAAATTTAATTTGATTGGAAATTGTGAGGTAAATTTAATTTATTCCCAATAGACATATTTTATAATAAAATAATATTCGTTGTTAAATCTAATGCACCATATCTTTTTCTATTCTTATTCCTTGCGACTCTTTTATAGACCAAATCAAAAATTGAAAATTTGGTACACACTGAAATTGATCAAGAAATTTGATTTGGCATTTAGTTTATATTTTAACAAAAATAAAGTATTCGGTGCGATTTTAGTTTTTTTTTTTCAGTTTACTGAACTGTACCGAACACAAGTTATAATTGTTACATATTTTATAAATAATCTTAATACAATATTTTTATATATAATAACCATTTTTATACTTTTTTTTTATTTTTTAACTCACGAAAAATTAAAAAAATAATAAATAAGAATACAATGATGATTTTGTTATTTAATTTTTTAACTATTTTATTATATTTTATTTTTAAAAAAAGTTCATATACCAATTTACTGAACTGTAAACTAAAAAAAATGGAAATAGCCGAACCGAATTGATTAGTTCGATTCAGTATATAATTAACATCACTAGTTCACATATTTTAAATTATATTCATAGAAAAATATTATTATTTGTCCAAGAAGTTCTCAATCAAGCAGCTTTCTATATTTAGGCAAAGTAATTAGTTGATTGTGTTGACAAAGGCATTTTCTTTAAAATCCCTTTTTTTTTGTTTATTTATAGGTGAAAATGATAAAGGTGGCTGCAAAATGACTTTTTTTGGCTGAAAAGCTGTTTTTCTCTCCACTTTGGAACTAGCATAGCTAAAGTTTAATAGATTTCTAAGGAAAATTCAACTCTCGGAAAAATATACTTTAGTCCTACAATTTAGGGGGTGTTGTAATTTTTGACATCATGCTTCTAAAAAAATCCAAATTTACTCCCATAAGTAGCTTTTCATTGAAACTTTAGTCCGAACGTTAAGTTTTGGATGTAAGCGGTTAAGTCACCAAAGTTGAGGGAAAAATGGGTGGAACTTGAGGGAAAATTACCAGCTTCTTAACCTGAAAACTCATTTTACAGCCATTCACCATTTTCACCTGCAAATAATCCAAAAAAGAAAAAAAAATAGGATTCTTGTAAGAAAAATATCTTCATCAATGTAATCAAATGTTATAGTTAAAAAAAACAGTAAATTTATTTGTATTTTCGTGAATACACTTTGACATATAGATTTGCCCATTTCTATTTTTTCAAAAGGTAAAATAACCAGACTTATAAATATGATAGTGGAAGCCTTTCAAATGGCATAAAAAATCGATGTGATTTTCATAGTAATTTAATAAATTTAATTTGATTGGATATTGTGAGATAAATTCAATTTATTATAATAAAATAATATTCATTATTAAATCTAATGTGCCATATCTTTTTCTATTCTTATTCATGTGACTCTTTTATAGGGATGTTCATAGTTGAGTAGACCAACCAAATCAAAAATTAAAAATTTGGTGTGTAATGAAATTGATCGTGAAATATGATTTGGCATTTAGTTTTTATTTTAACAAAAATAAAGTATTCGATGCGATTTTAGTATTTGGTTTCAGTTTACTGAACCTTACCGAACACAAGTTATAATTCTTACATATTTTATAAATAATTTTAATACAATATTTTTATATTTACCAATTATTTTTATACTGTTTTTTTATTTTTGAACTCATGAAAATTTAAAAAATAATAAATAAGAATACAACGATGATTTTGTTATTTAATTTTTTAACTATTTTATTATGTTTTATTTTTTCAAAAAAGTTCATATACTAATTTACCGAACTGTAAACCAAAAGAAATAGAAAATAGCCGAACCGAATTCATTAGTTCGATTCAGTATATAATTAACATCACTACTTCATATATTTTAAATTATATTCAGAGAAAAAGATTGTTATTTGTCCAAAAAGTTCTCAATCAAGCACCTTTCTATATTTAGGCAAAGTAATTAGTTGATTGTGTTGACAAAGGCATTTTCTTCAAAATTATTATTTTTTTGTTTATTTATAGGTGAAAATGATAAAGGTTGCGGCAAAATGACTTTTTCGGCTGAAAAGCTGACAATTTTCCCTCAAAAAAATAAGTCCCACCTATTTTTCTCTCCACTTTGGGGATTTAACTAGCATAGCTAAAGTTTAATAGATTTCTAAGGAAAATTCAACTCCATGAAAAATATACTTTAGTCCTACAATTTAGGGGGTGTTGTAATTTTTGACATCATACTTCTAAAAAACTCCAAATTTACTCCCATAAGTCGCTTTTCATTGAAACTTTAGTCCCGACGTTAAGTTTTGGATGGAAGCGGTTAAGTCACCAAAGTTGACGGAAAAATGGGTGGAACTTGAGGGAAAATTACCAGCTTCTTAGCCAGAAAACTCATTTTACAGCCACTCACTATTTTCACCTGCAAATAATCCAAAAAAGAAAAAAAAATAGGATTCTTGTAAGAAAAATATCTTCATCAATGTAATCAAATGTTATAGTAAAAAAAAAGTAAATTTATTTGTATTTTCGTGAATACACTTTGATATATAGATTTGCCAATTTCTATTTTTTCAAAAGGTGAAAAAACCAAATTTATAAATATGATAGTGGAATGTGCCTTTCAAATGGCATAAAAAAATTGATGTGATTTCATAGTAATTTAATAAATTTAATTTGATTAGATATTGTGAGATAAATTCAATTTATTCGCAATAGGCATATTTCATAATAAAATAATATTCATTATTAAATCTAATGTGCCCTATCTTTTTCTATTCTTATTCATGTGACTCTTTTATAGGGATGTTCATAGTTGAGTAGACCGACCAAATCAAAAATTGAAAATTTGGTACGTGTTGAAATCGATCATGAAATTTGATTTAGCATTTAGTTTACATGTTAACAAAAATAAAGTATTCGATGTCATTTTAGTATTTAGTTTCAGTTTACTGAACCTTACCGAACACAAGCTACAATTCTTACATATTTTATAAATAATTTTAATACAGTATTTTTATATTTAACAATTATTTTTATACTATTTTTTATTTTTTAACTCATGAAAATTTAAAAAATAATAAATAAGAATACAACGATGATTTTGTTATTTAATTTTTTAACTATTTTATTATGTTTTATTTTTTCAAAAAAGTTCATATACTAATTTACCGAACTGTAAACCAAAAGAAATAGAAAATAGCCGAACCGAATTCATTAGTTCGATTCAGTATATAATTAACATCACTACTTCATATATTTTAAATTATATTCAGAGAAAAAGATTATTATTTGTCCAAAAAGTTCTCAATCAAGCACCTTTCTATATTTAGGCAAAGTAATTAGTTGATTGTGTTGACAAAGGCATTTTCTTCAAAATTATTATTTTTTTGTTTATTTATAGGTGAAAATGATAAAGGTGGCTGCAAAATGACTTTTTTGGCTGAAAAGTTGATAATTTTCCCTCAAAAAAATGAGTCCCACCTATTTTTCTCTCCACTTTGGGGATTTAACTAGCATAGCTAAAGTTTTATAGATTTCTAAATATACTTTAGTCCTACAATTTAGGGGGTGTTGTAATTTTTGACATCATGCTTCTAAAAAAATCCAAATTTACTCCCATAAGTCGCCTTTCGTTGAAACTTTAGTCCCAACATTAAGTTTTGGAAGGAAGCGGTTAAGTCACCAAAGTTAGGGAAAAATAGGTGGAAATTGAGGGAAAATTACCAGCTTCTTAATCAGAAAACTCATTTTGCAGCCATTCACCATTTTCACCTGCAAATAATCCAAAAAAGAAAAAAAAATATCTCCATCAATGTAATCAAATTTTATAGTTAAAAAAATAGTGAATTCTTTATATTTTCGTGAATACACTTTGATATATAGATTTGCCCATTTCTATTTTTTCAGAAGGTGAAATAACCAAACTTATAAATATGATAGTGGAATGTGCCTTTCAAATGGCATAAAAAATCGATGTGATTTTCTTAGTAATTTAATATATTTAATTTGATTGGATATTGTGAGATAAATTCAATTTATTCGCAATAGGCTTATTTTATAATAAAATAATATTCATTATTAAATATAATGTGCCATATCTTTTTCCATTCTTATCCCTGTGACTCTTTTATAGGGATGTTCATAGTTGAGTAGACCGACCAAATCAAAAATTAAAAATTTGGTACGTATTGAAATTGATCATGAAATTTGATTTGACATTTAGTTTTTATTTTAACAAAAATAAAGTATTCGATGCAATTTTAGTATTTGGTTTCAGTTTACTAAACCTTACCGAACACAAGTTATAATTCTTACATATTTTATAAATAATTTTAATGCAATATTTTTATATTTAACAATTATTTTTATACTATTTTTATTTTTTAACTCATGAAAATTAAAAAAATAATAAATAAGAATACAATGATGATTTTGTTATTTAATTTTTTAACTATTTTATTATGTTTAATTTTTTCAAAAAAGTTCATATACCAATTTATCGAACTGTAAATCAAAAGAAATTTGAAATAGCCAAATCGAATTGATTAGTTCAATTCAGTATATAATTAACATCACTACTTCATATATTTTAAATTATATTCAGAAAAATAGATTATTATTTGTCCAAAAAGTTCTCAATCAAGCAGCTTTCTATATTTAGGCAAAGTAATTAGTTGATTGTGTTGACAAAGGCATTTCTTTAAAACTCTTTTTTTTTTTGTTTATTTATAGGTGAAAATGATAAAGGTGGCGGCAAAATGACTTTTTTGGCTGAAAAGCTGACAATATTCCCTCAAAAAATGAGTCCCGTCTATTTTTCTCTCCACTTTGGGGATTTAATGGCACAATAGCCTTTTTCATTCAAAATTTAAAGCTGGGACTAAAATTGCAAGGAAAAACTAATTTTAATTAAATTTGGATTTTTTTAGAAGTATGGTAACAAAATTAAAACAATCCCTAAACTATAGGACTGAAAATGCATTTTTCATTCAACTCCATATGTCCACAATATAAGCAACATACCAAATAGTGAACTTCAACTAGGAGCCATTACAAAATTATTTTTTCCAATGATAAACTTAATGACTTTTTACTTGTAAGTTTTAGTCTTTACCCTTTAATGTTTTCTGAAGGCTCTTTTGATTTTTAATATTTGTCAATATATAATATAATGTTAGCATATGAGGTGTTTGGTTAGTTTGGAAAAGATTTATGAAAAGATAAATATTTGCAATTTGATTTATGAGAATTACAAATAAGGGAAAAAAATAAATTTATTATTAAAATGAAGTTTTGTAAGTGGAATGTGTGACAAACTTTTTAATTTTGACCATTATTGTACTTTCATGTCTATTTATATATCCAAAATGTACATTGTATAATTGATGACCACAAAATATATAGTTGAAATTCATTGATCTATTAAGTTAATTACTATTTTTAAGAAAATATAATATAAACAAACATCTTCAATTTCCACGTAATTTTATTATGTGTTATGAGGTCTTATAATTATATTAAACATACTTCAATCTCAATTTGATAGGAAAATCTCAAATTTACCATTTTACCCCTTGAATATAGCCAAAATGACCAAACTGGACAAGACCCGAATCCTTTTAACGAGTCCCGACCTCCGGGTCGACTCCAACCCAATTCATAGATCGTTGATCATCCTGACATTTGTACATCAAGTCTATCAGATCATGACACATATCTCAACATGGAGGAGTCACGCCTAAACCTTAATGTCTATAAATAGGTCTCATTTGGTTCATTATAAGGTAACTGGTGTTTCTGCCTTAGCTCTTTGACTTGAACTTAACAACCTAAAGACCTTGACCTGACTTAAGCATCAGAGGGTCTTAGTCGAGAACAACCTCGACTAACTTGACGTGGGTTTGTCTTATAGGTCTTCCCGAACTCAAATCATTACCTCAGTTCCAGATCATCTCGACCCGAACTAAAGAGATCCAACCCGACCTCATCTTAGAGATCCAATCCAACCTGATCTCGAGGTAATACTGTGATACCCGAACCTCTCACAACTCACTTGACAAATGTGATTCATGCATTACATGCTACTTATATGCTAATTTGCATTAACATTTACATGGTATCTTATATAGCATTCTTAATCATTAGACCTCTAATGCTATCACATGATATAAGTG
Organism: Paulownia fortunei; assembly: GCA_019321725.1. NCBI lineage: Eukaryota > Viridiplantae > Streptophyta > Magnoliopsida > Lamiales > Paulowniaceae > Paulownia > Paulownia fortunei. The sequence continues at coordinate 18,412,796 of CM033107.1, read as the reverse complement.
GTTGAAATCTTATAACCTAATTAAGAAATTCTATATTTAAATAAGAAAAAGAATATATTGGTCGATATATTGGATATTCATAGGTTATATGTTATAATTTTGTAAGTGTTAAAGATGTTACTAGTAAGTTTATATGATTCAATTTAATTAGATCGAGGTATTTTAAAAGTATATATCTATGGATTAACATACTTGGGATATTGGACATGATATAATGTGATTTAAGTGTCATAATACAAGGTCCATATGTGCATATGATTTTAGAAATGCAAACTAGGCAATTATTTAAGAATCGCATGTCAATCGGTTTGGAGATCGAATGAACGGACATAGGAATTACCTATGGGAATGAATGGTGACTAATATAGGTTTCAACCAAATAAGAATATGTGAGACACACAAGATTAGGGCTGCAAGATAAGGGAGAAAATCAAATTATACCATTACATGCCACCTCATGCTTTCTTATTAAACTTAAGCTAACACCTCAAATCCTTCACCCTTAAGCCACGACCAGACCCTCATTTCAGCCATTTTCATCTTCCAAAAACACACCTTAAGGTATCCAAGTGCTCCAAATTGATTCCAAGTTGAAATAAAAGCAAGAAAAACAAAGGAGAAGTGATTACCATCAAGTTTAACCTCAAAATCTGCATAGGTAACACTTATCTACGATTTTGCCTTTGGTTTTTAGATTATTCTAAATGCTTTTATTGTTTACTAAGCTTTCAATATCTCTTATAAAAGTGTTAGAAAGTTTTTAGTTAGACTTTGGTATACAAAGAAAGGGTTGACAAACACTTAATAGGAAATACTTGTGGCAGAAACTGTCACCTTACTGTTTTCTTGTATTTTAGGCTTCAAAAGTGTATGGTATGTTGAATAAAACTTATAATTATCATCATATACATGTTTATATATGGTTTAAGAGTATTGGAATAAATTTTTATCGGTTAGAAATTGAAATAGGGCATGATATTGAAGAGATGCTCAAAACTGTCACCATCGAATTTCAGATTCTATCCTATGTGAAGTGGACTAATTTTACAGTATTAAATCCATTAGTTTTGGAAAAAATATGACCTGGTTATCTCTTTTTATATGTTATATAAGTGTGGTAAGAATTTTGGAGTGATTGAATATACTTAAGGGTGCCAAAACCATTAATATCATGAAGTGCGTAAAACTGTCACGGTAGGAAAAATCTGTTTCAGTATGCTGTGAAAGGAGCTGAACTTGGGAAGTTATATCCATGAGTTTTAGCCATTCTATGACATGGTTACATTTTTTTTTATGTTAGATAAGTGTGATAAAATTTTTGGAGTGAATGAATATGTCTAAGGGTGTCAAAATCATCATACAAATTAATGTGGCAGTAAGAAAATATGAAGTGGTGAATCTGTCCCATTTGGTTCATTAACATATTCTAGCATAGATGTGGTGCATTTGATCCCCAACATTTAAGGAAATAATGTAAGAGTTATAATACATAAATTAAGTGAGGTTAGTATATATTTAAGATATGGAACAAAGGCACGTAGAAGGTTGTATTCGGTTATAGTTTCTAAGTGGTAAGGTTGTTTAGTTAAATTGAGATTCAAGATCTTTATACTATATTAGGTATAACGAACTTGTTAATTGAGGATGGTGATTGATATCTTGTATTTTTGCAGATTGTTTCACATCTAGGGTTGGGGAGTAATACTCAAGAAACTTAGAAGTAACACACAACCGATCAAAGGTAAGTAAAGATTCATTTGCAACTACAATGTATAGACATAGTAGATGTGTGAATTATATGTAATATCATAAATCATATGTGCATAGTAGAGGCTCTCCATTGAGCATACATACATGGGCATTGTCATTACCATGTGCATGCATCATATACGAGCATTGTGATAAATCTTGCATTGCACGACATGATTCTGAGAAATGAAAATGTTTTACTGACCACTACTTAGGGGTGGGCATTGGGTCGGGTAGTCGGGTTTTTGAGTAGTCGGGTCGGGTACCCGATATGTCGGGTAGCATATTTTGCTACCCGACACCAAACCGAAATACTCGAGTACCCGACTTATCGGGTACCCGAATTTTTCGGGTACCCGATACGTCAGGTTTTGGATTTTTCTTTAAAAAAAATTATATTAATTTTAGTTTTGTTTTTCTCGAGTCCCGAGTACCCTCTTTCTTATTTTTTTTAATTTTTTTACTCTTTCTCTTTCTCTTTCTCCCCCTTTTTCCTCCTCATTTTCTTCTACTTTTTCTCTTTCCTCCCTTTTCCCTTCTTCTTTTTCTTCTACCTTTTCTCTTTCTTCTTCCCCATTTTCTCCTCCCCTATTCTTCTTCTTCTTCTTCTTCTTTCTTTTTCTTCTTACCCGAATATCCTCCCTCTCTTCTTCTTCTTTCTTTTTCAATTTTTTTCTTCTTTCTTTTTCAATTTTTTTTCTCTTTCTTCCTCCCCATTTCTCTTCCCCCTCTTTTTCTTTTTTCCTTTTTCGTCATTCTTCCTATATTTTTCTATTCAACCGAAAATGAATTTGAGGGCTTGGAACTTAAGAGTTGAGTTAGAGTTATGTTAATGATGATGTGTGTAAGAATTTGAGGTTAATTTTTTATTTTTTTTTAAATTTATTTCGGGTACCCGATCGGATAATTCGGGTATAAAAATTCTACCCGATAACCGATCCGAAAATTATTCAATCGGGTTCGGATTATCCGAAACCCGAATTTTTTTTAAAAAACCCGATCCGATCGGGTTTTATCCGATCGGATCGGGTCAGGATTCGAAAATCCGAATCCGAATGCCCACCCCTACCACTACTAGTGCATTGAAGCATGCAAGGATTTGCATGGTTGTATGCATGAATTTGCAGGTTCGTCTGCATAGATTTGCATGCGTACGAGTGTGCATGGATTTGCATGCTTTTATGATTATTGGTCATTGGATTATGGTGTTGTTCAGAGCTTTTTTCCGATGCATGGGATAGTAGCATTAGTCAGGGGCCCAAGAAAGAAATGATTTTGAGAGAAATATTTTGATGCATGGAATTGCATTGTGGCATAGCATTTTTAGATGCATGACTTGATATTGTGGATTATTCTTTAACATGCATAATCTTTATTTGCTGAGCGTTAGCTCATATAGTTTATGCATTGTAGGTGGGTCTAGTGATACTTGATACCATGGACTTATTGGGCAAGCTGTTGGGGTTCCTACAGGTTCAGAGGATCAGTGTACATGGATGACGACCTGTTGGGTTGTGTTGCGGGTATATTCTAATTTTTACATTCATTATTATTATGTAAATTGTTGACTATATATAAAGGGCTACAAGATGCAAAATGTCTTTACTTCTTCCGAAAGTAAAAACTATTATTTTTATTTTTGAGTCTCTCATATTATAATTTTGGGATGTCGTGTCCTATATAACTCTTGAAATTTGATAGTACATCAGCCTGAGAATAGCGTGACTGTGATGGGTGTTGTATTTTTATATAAATGGTGATTTTTCTATATAAAGGGTTATATGTATGAAAATACTTTATTGTTTCTCAAAGTGCTACATTTGACAAAAGTAAATATATATATACACACAAGTGCTACATTGTCAAAATTATTGCTATACCAATATCTATATTTAGTGTTGGGGGTGTTACAAATACTGACTCCCAAATCAGTTGGTGACGTCACTAGAAAAGGTCCAATCAGTTAGTATACCAGTAACACCTAATAAAATGACAAAAATGCCTAAGAAACTATCAAAATTCGACAATATATTTCATCATCTTCACCTTCACTTCAAATTCGCCTTAACTCTCCATATGAAGGCCTTAACCAGATGATCTCAATGAAAAAACAAGACTTTAACCATCTGGTCTAAGAAATTAGCAAGCGTGTTCTTAACTAACATGAAGGTAGAATAAGGGCCGCCCACATGCCTCCAGTATCTCCGATTGCACCTCCCATAACCCACAACACCTGAAGGTCATGGGTGACAAAGAGGCGACCCCGTGATGCCCCGGAGGTCATGGGCAAGAAAGAGGCAACCCCGCGATGCCCCAGAGGTCATGGGCGAGAAAGAGGCAACCCCACGATGCTCGGAGCTTGTGGGTGGCAAAGAGGCCACCCCGCGACGCTAGAAGCACATGTTTGATAAAGAGGTGACCCCATGACACCCAAAGGCCATGGCCAATAAAAAGGTGAACTCACGATACTCGAAAATTATGCCCGACAAAGAGGCAAAGATAAATGGCTTTCATATCAAACAACCTCGGTGTGAACCTGAAGAGGTGGCGATCAGAACCAAGATGCCTAGAGCCAGGCACTTTGAGACGACTAAGAAAATCTCACTTGAAAGTACCGTAATGATGGGATAACCTGTTCAAATAAGTAATCAAGTGGAGTAGTTGAGCTGAAAGCCTGATGAGCTGAAGAAGAGGGGGCTAGTGACATCTTCTCTACAAAAGAGGGTATCTCCATTTGCTCAAGAGATATTGGCAGAAGTGGTGACCCTGAAATTCAAGCTTACCGACCTCCCAAGAGCATTTGACTACTTTTGAGCATGTCATACAGCTATATGGTCAAACATATGCCATAAATGCTCGAATTTTTATTACCACACTAACTGATCGGGCTCAAGGACGGTTTATAAGCTTACCAATAGGTATAGTTACTTCTTACGAATAGATGGTGAGGAAGTTTCTTTACCACTTCGGCAACAAAAAAGATAGAAAATAGATCAGTTACATATTTGTTCACCATCAGACAAAAAGTGGAGAACTTTATAAATAGATTCAATAATAAAACGTTAGAAGTCCAAGACCTCAGAACTGATGATAATTAGTACACTCATTCATGGATTGAAGAAAAGCCCTCTAGCATCAGCATTGGCCAAGTACCCACCTTTGGATATTAAGTAATTAATGGAAATGACCTAGAGATATATTCATGAAGAGGAGGTGAATGTTCTTAAGGACCAGAAGTGGGCCAAAAGTGCCAGAGAATCATGAAATAAAAAGAACCATATAAGGTCATAAAGACCTTAAAGTACAACACTTAAAGGTTGTAGGAAGTAAAATGAAATGAACTCTCTCGACTCTAAAACATCTAGAATCTAAGAAAAGTTTTATACATAAAATTTTTATAGTTGTACATATTTATTTTTCTATCAAGATTATGAATCAATCTACTGATAATTTTTGCCAAAGTATACTCGTTCAAAGGTTAAAACTACATAGCAAAGAGACTGTATAAACAAGGATCGAAGAGCCCAATTACAAGTCAGACTAATAAAGACTCATCTAAAAAAGATGAGATCAAAGACGAGGTCATGAATGACCCAAAAACTCATCTCGAAAAGATGAGGTCATGAATGACACGAAAACTCATCTCGAAAAGATAAGGTCATGAATGACCCAAAAACTCATCTCGAAAAGATGAGGTCATGAATGACCCAAAAACTCATCTCAAAAAGATGAGGTCATGAATGACCCGAAGATTTATTAAAAAATCATGTCAAAAATGATTCAAAGATTCATTTGATAAAGATGAGGTTATGAATGATTTGAAGACTTATCTCGAAAAGATGAGATCAAAGATGAGGTTATGAATGACCTGAAGACTCATCTGGAAAAGATGAGATCAAAGATGAGGCCATGAATGACCCGAAGACTCATCACGAAAAGATGAGATCAAAGATGATGTCATGAATAAGTTGAATATTTATTGAAAAAAATCAGGTTATAAATGACCCAAAGATTCATCTAAAAATGATAAGGTCATGAATGACATGGAGACTTATTTGAAAAAGATGAGATCAAAAATGAATGACCCGAAGACTCATCTAAAAAAGATGAGGTCTGACCCGAAGACTTATCACACAAAGATGAGGTCATGAATTACCTGATTTTTTTTTGAAAAAAATCAAGTCATAAATGACCCAAAGATTCTTCTGAAAAAAATGAAGTCATCAATGACCCGAAGGCTCATCTCGAAAAGATGAGGTCATGAAACTCAAAGACTCATCTCGAAAAAATGAGATCAAATATGATGTCATGAATGACCTAAAAAGTCATCTAGAAAAGATAAGATCAAAAATAAATTCATGATGACCTGAAAACTCATTTGGAAAAGATGAGGTCATGAATGACCCGAAGACTCATTTAGAAAAGAAGAGGTCAAAAATGAGGTCACAAATGACCTAAAGATTCATCTGAAATTGATGAGGTCATGAATGACTCGAAGACTCATCTGAAAAGATGAGGTCATGAATGACTCGAAGACTCATCTGAAAAGATGAGGTCATGAATAACCCGAAGACTCATCTCGAAAAGATGTATTTACAAAATCAGGTCATAAATAACCCAAAGATTCATTTGAAAGAGATGTGAATAATGACTCAAAAAATCTTTAGAAAATAAGGTAAAAAAATGACTCAAAGATTCATTTGAAAAAAATGAGGTCATCATGACCTAAAAATAATTTGAAAAAAATGATGAGGTCAAAAAAGACCTAAAGATTCATCTGAAAAAGTTGAGGTCAACAACGATCTCAAACTCTCGATCTAAAAAAGATAAGATTACTTCGGTCGATCTAAAAAAGATGAGGTGAACAACAATCTCAAACTCTCAATCTGAAAAATATGAGGTTAACAACGATCTTAAACTCTTGATCTAATAAAAGATGAGATTGATCTGAAAAAGATGAGATCAACATGGTGAATTAAAAAAAAATGGATGAATCCTACGAATAAGTCAAGGTCTTCTACAAGATAGCCTTTTAAGGTTAAGTATTGAAGACATCCTTTATGACCACATAAATGAAGAGGTCATCTCGTAAAAGGATGACCGTGCCAATAAGTATTTCGATGTTAAGTAAGGGTACTTTTGGCCAAGATTAGCTCAAGATGTCATAGACTTAGGTAAGAGGTGCCAGATCCATTCGAACCTATTGCACCAACTAGCAACCCCGACAGAAGACCCACACAAGATCATCAAGATATCAAAGTGAAGAACTTATAAATTGAAGGGTTTACAAGCTCAAGATAAGTGAAACAAATGCAAACTCTTTAAGAAGCAATCTCAAAAAAGATATCACAAAACCAGAACAAGATCTCATAAAAATGATCTGAATAAGATCACAGCTAGATATGAACAAGATCTCATAGAAATGATCTGAATAAAATCTCATAGGTAGATTTGAACAAGACCTCACAAAAATGATCTAAAAAAGATCATAACTTGATCTAAATAAGATCAAAGGGATGAGCATTTCGAGAAGATAGCCTTTTGAGGCTAAGTATTGAAGTTATTCTTGATGACCATGTAAATGAAGAGGTCATTCTGAAAAAGAATAACCATAAACATTTTGATAGAGTCAAAGCATTTCAGGTTGAATCCCTTCCATCCCCTCCAAGCTCTGCAGTGAGGCATAACAACTTAAATAGACTAATTCATATTCCACATATAGATCATGTGCAACCTCAAGCTCCCTTGATTATTCAACGATGATCTTTAAAATTGTGACCCCAATCAAATGACTAGTAGTCTTTGTCTGATTTCTCAAACAAGCAATCTAAAAAAGATCGAACATCCAATTTGAAAAAGATCAACTAAAATTCAAAAATAAAAATTAGTCAAGAAGATATAAAAAAGACTCAACAGCATCTGAAAAAGATTGATGATTGGTCTAAGAAAAGATTTGTCTTAAAAAGATAAACTTGACAAACCAGTTGAATGACCCAGATCAGAGCTTCAAGGATATGGCTTCCAAGGCTATTAAACAACCTAGAAACTAAGGGAGTAATGATAGGAAAAATTTTAAATTTACAATTTTACCCTTGAAGATGGCGATAATGACCAAATAGGACAAGACCCGTGTCCTTTTACATGGGTCCCGACCTGCCCGACCTCAGGATTGGGTCCAACCCAGTTGATCATTATGGCATCCATATATCAGGTCTATTAGATCATGACATTTGTCTCAACATAGAGGAGTCACGCCCGCACCTCAATGTCTATAAATAGTTCTTATTTGGTTCATTATAAGGTAATTAATAATTCTGACTTAGCTCTTTAATTTAATCTTAGCGACCTAAAGACATCGACCTAACTTAAGCATCGAAAGATCTTAGCCGGGGACAACCCCGGCTAGCCTGACGTGTGTTCGTCTTGCAGGTCTTTCCGAACTTAAATCATTACCTCAGTTCCAGATCACCTTGATCCGAACCAAAAAGATCCAACCCATCCCGATTTTAGAGATCCAATCCAACCTGATCTCGAGATAATATTGGTTCCCAAATCACAATTGTTCTAAATTTCAAATTTGGTTATGTCCTCACAATATAATTTACCACTCTTCTTGACTCCTCATTCCAAAATAATTTCTTTTGTTAAATGGCATTTTTACCTCAGCATTGTTAATTTTTATTTCGCCTAGATTCACCTACGTCGTATTGTATTCAATTGTAAATGATTGACATTAAATTCTTTTTCTATCCAAGCAATATATCTTGTCTTTGCATTGCAAACTTGCATTTTACATTTATAGTTTATCCTATCTCCTACGTAATATAACTTATCACCCTTCTTCACTCCTTATGTACAGTGCTATTATTTTTCTTTTGTCAAATGGCATTTTTTTGTTGTTGCATTTTAAATTTTCATTTCAAATTTTTTAAGATTCGCCTCTATAATATTGTATTCATATGTATATAATCAATTTTTTTTAATCAAAGCAATATATCTTGTCCCTATATTCACATTTATTATTTATCCTACCTCCATGAGTTTTTATACAATTGACTTGGAAGTAAATATAGTAATGTGCATAAAATTGTCCAAACACTAAAACTATGTTCATTAGTTAGACCCTCGTATTACAAGAAATACCAATGTAATAATATCATATTGTTAATCAATTTTTATTTACAAGTTTATAGTCTTCACTCTTTATTATTTATTTGCTATTTTTTTATCAAGATTTAGCTTATATCTCTTTAAATATTCCTCCTTCAATAAATTATCATCTTTTTGTTTTTTTACAAGTGTCGTTTTGTTTTTAAAAATTTAATTTATTAGTTTTTAAAAACTTTTCTCCCTTTATGCGCTCATGACGCTAGTTGAGGGATTTTTTTTGGGTGCTAGTTGAGGGACTTAAAAAAAATTCACCTTTGTGTGCTCATGGTACTAGTTGAAGGACTTATAAAATTTTCACCCTTGTACGCTCATTGTGCTATTGAGGGACTTAGAAAAAAATTCCCTTGTGCATTCATGGCGTTAGTTAGGAGGCTTAGAAAATTTTTAGTACTTTTATTGCCAACCTCAATTGAGTTTGTGATCTCTAGAGCAGACCATTGCTTTCTTGGATTTGAGGGAGTCACCATTGCTTTTAAGGGTTGCCTCTTATCACTAACCTTGAATGAGAGATGTCCAACCTACGTGAGGGAGTGAGGACGGCCATGAGGAGTCATCATCATTGACGTCTCATCATGCCACCTTCAAGGGTGATTGATCGCCGTTGTGGGCATCTCGTCGTGCTGCTACCACGGGCGAGGGCGCTGCAAGCAGTAGTAATGATTCAGGTTGAGCCGCTACCCACCACGATAGTGCCATTCCAGGTCAGGCTATTGGCTTGACCTGGGAGTCTTTTTCTGTCGGAAGTGCATATCTTTGCTAAGGTACGTGCCTCCTGTAGGTCGAGCCATTGGCTCGACTTGGCATCCCATGGGTAGGGTGGGCAGCATTATCGTGTGTGCAGAAGACTTCGCCTGTATAGGTGGAGCTGTTAGCTCAACCTGCTCCATCCTTTCTGGTAAAGTTTTTTCCACCTCTTTGTTGCTCTTGGATTTGGGGGGAGAGTTCGAGTCATCTTAGCCTTCTTGTTGTCTACATAGTCGTAGCACCCCGGGTGATGGTCATGTCGACCCTAAATACTTAGAAGGATTTTGGGGGGAATTTTCTCCTAAGAGGATTAACATCATACTTAGTCTACCTGAGTACGAGAGTGAGTCTTGGGAAGATGAGTCTTGGGAAGAGAAGTCTTCTAACTTAGATGAGGAGGATAGCTCATTGGTGTTTAGTGAGTCCTTCGCTAGTGGTGACGAGAGCATCATCAGTAGTGTTAGTCGGTTCTGAAAGTGCTATGTCATTGATATTGTGTTTTTATTTTTCACTGTCGGAGGAAAAAACCATGACTTCAAGACCTCCTAATAGGAAGAGCACTCATGACCTCCTAGTGGGAGAAGCACACTGCCTAGATGTACTGAGGTAGTTAAGAGTAGTGCACCACCTAGCTTTATTGAGACATGTAAGAATGAAGTGACAATGGGCCCTCTTCCTTCCCTCCCCCTAAAAAAGCCAAGGAGTGTAGGTCATCATCTTGTGATGCTTTGAGTAGTGGTAGAGGCCAGCCCGTGGAGGCCAACTTGATGAGGTATTGCGATTGTTCCCTTACTACTGCCTCCTGCTATGGTGTGGGGAAGGACTTCGCAAGGCGAACTGCATGGAAAGGGTGAAGTCTCTCTGGAACGACCAGGATTATGTATTAGGCTGGAGAAAGATCCGCAGCCTTATGAGTATCTATGATATCAATTTCTTTGAAGTGAAACATAACCTCGCTATAGCGAAGACCCTTGCAGGAGATTTGGCTCTGGTGAGCTTTCTTTTCATCTTTGTGCTTAGTCTATTTACTTAGCTTTTTTTGTCATCACTATATGTAATGCCTATAATATGTGTTGCTTTATTCTGCTTATGAGGGAGAAAGTCGGTATCACTTCTCTTATTTGGGAACTGATAGGGTCCTTTGAATGTGGAGGTTAATATGACCTCCCAAGTGTGGAGGTCAGTATAACCTCTCAAGTAGGGGAGCCAGTATGGCTCCTCGAAAGTGAAGGTTGGCATGACCTCTGAAGTATGGGAGTTGGTATGGCTCCCGATGATAGAGATAGGTATGACATCTCAAGTAGAGGAGCCAATATGGCTCCTTGAAGATAGAGGTTAGTATAACCTCTTAAGTGGGGACCTGGTATGGTTTCTCGAAGGTGGAGGCCGGTATGACCTCATAAGCGTAAGAGCTGATATGGCTCCTTGAATTTACCTTCTTGGGGGATTCCTCTGAGCTACCTCGGGCTACATGTGCGTTAATCTCATAGGGCATTGGGATATCTCGGGATGCATTTTTTCTTTGACATTTCGAATCTATCGTGTATTGATCCCGAGAATGGATATCTCCTTAAATAGTTATTCCGAATCTATCTCTCAACCTCTTTCCTCAAGTTGTGGCACTCTTATGTCGTGTGCTTATAGTCTCAATAGAAGTGACAGTATCTGTTAGATTTTTTCCGCTTAGGGTTATCCTTCATTGGAGGTGGGGGCTAAACTATCCTTATTGCTCAGCTACCACCAACACCTCCGATAATCTAGCATTAAGGGGAGTGAAATAGATGTAGCCTAATGTTTGTCCATGTCCTATCTCTGCCTTCATTTTTCCCTTGGTACTTTCTCCTTCCTTATGTTTTCTCTTTCTAGGGGCACTCATCCCCATAGTCTCCTCGATGTTAATATACTTCTCTACTCGAGCTAAGAGTTCTTCCAGCATAGTGGAGGGACGGGGGCTTCCCAGTTATAGATTCTTAAACCTCTCATGGCGAAGATTCTGGTGAATGATGCTAGTGAGTAGCTTATGGTTTTCATGGGGACTTCATGTACTGCCTCCACGAAGCATTGCATATACTCACGGAGGGGCTACCTTTCTTTTTAGGCGATCGTGAACAAATATGTTGTAGTATTTAGGTACTTGCGATTGATAGAGAATTGTTGTAAAAACTTTTAAGTTACTTATTTGAGGTTGGCGGCGCTTCCAATAAGTAGCTAGTTAAACCAAGTCAATATGCGCTTAGAGAGAGTAGTGCGAAAGATCTTGTAGTAGGCAGCATCAGTCAAATCGTACAAGTTCACCTTAGTAAAAAACTTGTCAAAGTGCTCTTGGGGATTACTGGTTCCATTAAACTCGGTGAGATTAGCTAACTAAATTTCGATCGGTAGGGACTCAGTCAAGATAGTGGGGTGAACGGACTTCGCTTTGCTAGTTGTACAACGAGGGGGATGGAATCACCCACTTGTGTGTGTGACTTATTGAGGATGGGCAGTACGGTATGTGTCGCCTTAGTCTCCTTCCATCACTTCATATTGCCCTCTAGGGGAAAAGTTTGGTTGTTAGCGTCTTCATGGGTGTCGATCTCTCTGCGCCTCATTGCTTCTTGCCTCTACCTAGTTTTCTCAAGAACCGGAGTAGGGTCTCGGTCTATGCGAGGTGACTAAGGGGTTTCCTCTAGATACTGGTTAGTAGCAAATTGAGCTACTGCTTCATCCATTGTACCAATTTTCGTCTCTTTAATCATAATCCTCAATGCCTCCTGGGTCATGTATAGTACTGGCTCCCCCAATGAGAAGGAGACATATCTCTTGGGTTGACTGGTAGTGGACGTTGGTCGCCTCCAGTGCCACAAGCACCCCCAGTAAGGGGGTCACCTGCATTGCTGTGAGATCCCCTGATACGGGGTTGCCTCCCTCTCCATGGGCACCCCTGTAGAGAGGTCGGCCTAAGTGTTGGCTTATCTCCATATTCTGGATTTAGTCTGCATTCTTGGATGTCATGCAGTAGTTCTCACAAACAACGCTAAAATGATATGGTATCACTCATTTTCTTCGAATTCCTAGCTAGAAGTTAACTACTATGTAGGTCATTATCTGGATCATAAAAGGTCATTAGGAGTGTCAGGTTGACCCAACGAAGACCCTCCGATGTTCAAGTAAGAGCAAGTAGAATAAGCTAGTAAGTAGAGAATAGTTAGTGCGTAATTAATTGCATACCCTTTAATAATGAAGGTTGGGAGTTATTATAGTGCTAATATAAAAGTTTTCATGAGTTTTGAATCTTTAGGCCTCCTTTAGCCTAATTTTATTTATTACAAAACTCATAAAATTAGCTTATTATGTCTTAATGTTATTTCGGCCCATTGAACTTAGCCAATTGGGCCTTTATAGAATATGGCCCATAAAAGAGATTTGATCATTTTCTGATGAGTGAATAAGTTATTCAAGTTACTCTTGAGGAACTTATTAATTTTTAATATTAATCTTTCTTTGGCAATGAACAAGTGCTGATTCTACCTACTATCACCCACATTTCCATTAAAAACTCCAAAACACTCAAAAACATATGAAAGTTATATATATATATATATATGTGTGTGTGTGTGTGTGTGTGTGTGTGTGTGTGTAAGTTGATCACATGCTATCTAGCATAGAAAACCTCTACAAACCTCTATAAAAATAAGAAAGAATAAAGATTTGAAAAATAACAATCTAATTTGCTACTCAATCTGTGATTGGATTACCTTATTATACAAAGAACCTCCTGAGATGACTATTAGACCTCTTGCCTTATCAATACATTTGGATTTTTGCCCTTACCTAACTTGCATAATATGTTATATTAACTTCAATCAACTTACACTAAATTTAAATTGAAACAAGTGTATTTATGATTACACTTGGGCAAGTTGTTTCCTTAACTTAATTAGTACAAGCTTCAACTCGAGCTTAAAATTGCATAGAATTGCATTTATTTTCAAAGGTTGTCAAATAAAACTTGATATACAATGATAATATGACATATGATGAAATAGATGGGCTCAATTCAAAAATTAAAAAAAGCATAGAATTGGACAACATGAAAGGAATCGAAGGAGATTAAAACATATTCTCTTATTATTAATGGGCATTATAATAATTTGAGCCTAATCTAACAGGCTCGAGCTCAAAGGTTCAAGAAACTCTAGTGGTGCACGTAGTCTACCACATACGAGCATAACTCTAATGGAAAACAATATTTATACTCCTCTCCATTTCATTTTAAGGTACGTTGAATTCATTATTTCGTGCATTATTTTGATATTCTCTGGTCTATGTTGAGTTCATAGCTAGAAGGTTATCGTTGGGGCAACTTCGGTACCCCTAATGGTCTATTGAAGTCGCAGGCAAAAACTTGCCACTCAACTAAGTACTTAAAGAAAAAGTTGACTTTCTTTAGCCTAGCAATACTCATACCACATTATTTTAGTGCCATCTGTGAGAATGTTTGCCTCAACGATGAGAATGCAAAGTAGATCTAGAGCAAGAGAAGCTAGTGCTCAAGGCGTCCCTCAAGAAGATATGGTTAACACAAATGTGTTAGACCAACTGCACCTAGAGTTTCCGCCTTGACAAGATCCAACGCCCCCAAAACAAGGGGCTCCAGCCAGCGCGGCGATGTTTTGTGTCACCTAAGAGGCCCTACAAGCCCTATTAAAAGATGCTTCAGAAAGAGAGGCAACGATAGCAGTAACTCAATATGCTGAGAATCATTATGGGAATAAGCTCCCTTAGTCCTATGGTCGGAGTTAGAATTCATCCCCGACTCTCGAAAGGGTTGAGCCAAGGCAAGAAGAGTTGAGAATTCTACCCAAGACGGATCTATACGTTTTGAATGATGCTGCAAATTGTAAGATTTTTCACACCATGCTCTCCAAGCGCGCGCCCTATCATGGTTAAGTCAATTGATCTCCAGTAGTATTACCAGCCTCAAGCAACTAACCCAACATTTCCTACACCAATTCTCCATCAACAAAAAGTATCCAAAAATTGTTACATACTTGTTTACAGTATCCCAGAGAGAAAGAAATCCTTAAGAGAGTATGTAGAGCGCTTTATAGAGACTATACATGAATTGCCCCATGTCAAATGACGAACTTTTGGCAAGCATTATGCAGTAGAGCCTCTTACACAAAAGGTTCAAGAAATCCATCACTGGGAAGCATCATGGGTCATAAAAAGAATTGCTATGTTGAGCAGAAAAGTACATCCATATAAAGAAGACAACCAACACAAGCGTTGGTGGGAAGCACAAATACAAGAAAGATAAAAGAGGGGATGGAAAGAAGAAGGAGAAATATCGCCATGTCCCCCTGGATGTTCTCGATATACACCTTTGAATACCCTAATAGCGAAAATCCTGGTGGTGGCGGAACAACATAGACTAATCCAAACCCCAAGGAAGATGAATGACAACCACAAGAAGTTAAAGTCATACAAGTGTTGATGCTTCCACCATGGCCGAAGGCATACTACAGAAGAGTGATATCATCTCAAAAAAGAGATAGATAAGTTTATACAAAGATATTACCTAAAGGAGTTTGTGAACCGAGGCCCCTAAGCCCCCCCTCCCCCATGGGAACCCGCAATAGTATGATGCTCCCAGAGCTAGAGATCAGCTAAGTGAAGGTCTCAAAAGAGACCCCAATATGACAACCTCCCTATTACAGGAATGATCGACATCATTTCAGAAGTCCTATCAAGTAGAGATGCACCTAATGCCAAAAAGACGCTCTTCCAAGTGATGGAAGGATTGCACTCACAAAATAATATCTTAGCTGAGCATATATTCTACCTCCTTGAGCTGAGAGAAGAGAGTATATTCAGTAATCCAGATATAGATCCATAGAGAGAACCACATAATGATATGATAGTGATCTCAGTAACCCTATCAAAATTTTAGGTCAAGAAGGTGTTGGTGGATAGTGGAAGCTCAACTGACATCATTTTTATGACACATTTGCCCAAATGGGGATAGACAATGCCCAACTCAACAAGATGAACACACCACTTACTGGTTTTAGTAGAGGTATAGTAGAAGCAATGGGGGAAATTTCCATTTCTTTATCCTTGGGATCGTACCCCAAGAGATGAACTAGGATGGTTAAGTTCCTTGTAGTGAAAGCCCCATCAGCTTACAACATGATACTTGGTAGGCCAAACCTCAACCTATTCCATGCAATAGTCTTCACGTACCACATGAAGTTTAAATTCCCTACCTTTGAGGGATTGGAGAAGTTATAGGGACCAAAAAGCATCGTGAGAATGCTAGGCCAACACCATGAGGAAATCTAAGGAAGCCCATGCACCACACAACTGCCTAAAATCAAACCACAGTAAAAGTTTTCCACGTCGATCCCCCTAAAGAAAAATCACTATTGGGAGAAGTGTGGAAAAGCTAAAAGAGAAAAACTATGGAAATAAGAGCATGAAGATAGAAGAGACCTTTATATCAGCTAGCAGTGAAGTCAGTACTAGACTATTATCATCATGGAGTCTCTTTTATGTTTTTCCTTTTTAATATTTTTCCCCAAGTAGGGTGTTAATCATCTTTAGGCACCAATATTAGATTTCACAATTCTTATTATAATGTGAACTCTTCTCTGAGTTAACAATAAAATTATTATTCTAGCATAACGTGAATTCTTTTGATTGGACCCGTTGTTTCAAAGCTCGATAACAAAATATGCTATCGTGAATCCCAAAAGTTATATGAGGTTTTCTCGAGGCCACAAAACATAATGGTCCTGGAGCCTCCCAAAATCTACTTTCCTTAAGGTTCAAGGCATGAAACTTATCCCGAATATCATATAACTTACCCCTTGAAGTTATCTAAGCAATACTCTAGGTAAGTTTAATAATCCCCTATAAGGCAAGAGACACTAGCATTGACTCTCACTCCCATATACGAGAACATAATAACTTAAGAAGCTAATTGTAGCCAAGTAATTGGCAATTATAATATAAAGTAATAGAAATACTCTAATGCAGTATATCGCTAAATAAAAAAAAACTAACACGAGTCCAAATATCAAAGCAATATAAATCTGAATCAAAAGGCTACAGTAAGTTTTAGTTCTAAATTGCTAAGTCTTAACTAAAGACATCAAGCCTTCCTAGCAGATGGGTCTTACGGGGCTCCCTTGCTAATAGACAGACCTTGTGAGGGATTTACCACCACAGCAGCACCCGACAGATCCTCATCTACCTCAGACATGGAATGATCCAAAAGCATAATACCCTAGTAGTAAAGTGGTCAGTGTCCCTCAACATGAAGCAGCAGTCATGAATGATCTGATCATATATACCAATGGCCTTCTCCATCACTGCATCATTAAAGGGCAAAAATACCTAAACTTATAAACAACCTCACTCTTTACACAGTATACAAGATTCTTGCTATCTTTTGAGTTAAGGAATCTCTTCATGTTGGAGATCTCTAGCTCATAATGCTCCCTTAGAGCAACAAGATCCTTACTGAATTTTGCTCAGCTCTTTCTATAGAGAAGAGATCTCAGCACCACTCTTTTTCTTAGCAGCCTTAAAATGGTTGGTTGACTCCTTGTAGCTAATTGACCTTTGACCAATCATGGTCACTAGAGTGAGGGACTATTATAAAAGAAAATACAAGTATTAGCCAAAGTGCTTCAAATACAAAGAATAAGAGTGCAAAAATAAAAAATAAAAATGCCTACCTAAGCTAACTACTCTGCCAACATCTCAACAAAGCCTTCGTTGGTTAGATGGCTGAGGCGTTGGATGTCATTCTCGCTTACATACTCTTAGTCTTGCTCCACTCAAGAGAAGTCTCAGAGGTGTCCCAATAAGATTGGATCCCCTCTAAGAAATTTATCCCAAAAGAGAATATTCCATCCTACTCCATGTCGGGGAGAGGGGCCACATAAACCATCCATCGACCTCTTAATGGTGGCAGAAATAGTAGGTAAAGCCTCTACTCACCTCCTACTACCACCCTCCAAAGAATGAGCCAACGATCTAAGATCGTTGCTCGCACGGGAAGAGAAGAGCTCTTACTCCTAGCATTCCTCCTCGAGAGAGGTCGAGCTGAACCACCACTTATGCCATGAGTTGCATTCTTGCGAGCACGAACCTCTTCCCAGTCTAACTTCTTTCTTATAATAGAAAAACTTAATTATTAGAAACAAGGCGAAAAACAAGTAATAGTAAAGTACAAACAACAAAAAGAATGGCGAAGATACCAATAGAAAATAAATAGCTAACTTCAAACAAGTTATCAAACAACCCAACTGCTGCGAAATGCCCTCTAAGGTCATGATGAGTCTTGCTGGAAGAAACCAGGGGATGGATAAACTCCACTCTAAAGGGAAACCCCAACCCCCATCTTTGACATAGAAAATTTTCTCCTTCCAATCCATCGAGAGGAAGTGCAACCACCCACAAATTTGCATCCCACTCGCAGAAAGAAGTAGATACGATTTACCAATTACGCTCCTTACAATAAACAAAGTTTGGAAACTCTCCAAAATCATCGGAAGACCTAGTTCCTTTAAGCATTAGTGAAAACCCTTAAAATACAAAAAATAATTAGGAGTAAATTGACTAATACCAAGGTCATAGGTCTGGACAATCTCTACCAACCAAGGGCGAGGGAAAATAGTGAACGCACTCAAAATAAGTCACTTAAATTATGAATTACCCTTCGGCAGGGTCCGCGATCATTTGCCCCGAAGAAAGGAGGACAAAGTAAATTAATTTTTTTGTGGTAAACTCTCAACTTTTCATGGGACAAGATGTTATCCAAATTTTCTGCATCCATCACCTAACACCGTAAGATTCTTAGCAGGATAATTATTCTATGACCTTAATTGCATGATTGATATACATAAATGAAATAGAAATGAAATGTGCATTCCAAATCCATTCCTAAACACATGATTGGTATAATTTAGTATTAGAAATCACCATTCTTAAAAGCTTGGGTTTAGTTATTCCCTCCTCCCCTATAGGTTTAGCCATTCTAAATCAGTGATAAATAAACATATATTTATCTTTAATAAAATTATCCTCCTAAACTAAACAAAAATATTTGACAAAATATATTTTTTTAAAAATATTATCACCATAACTTTCTAAATATGTGAAAAATAATATTATCAATAAATAATTAATTATTTAACTCATATATAGATATTTTAATATTTAAAAAATTAAAAATTTCAAATATACTTGTTACTTTTATATATTTAACTATTTATTCATTTTATATTACAATTTTAATTTATAAGAGTATTATATTTGTATGTATTAAAATATTTTTTATGAGTATATATAAAATACATATATTTTTACATATATATATATAAATATATATCACATAAATACATATATTAAAAATAAAAAAATATATGCAACATTTTAAGGGATTGGATTCAAGTCGAGTTCGAGTTTTAAAACTAAAACCTGCCTTGAGATTCATTTATGGTTTTAAAACCTACCCCAAACGAAGTGGGTTTGTGGTGGTCCGAATTTTATTTGAACCCATTATATCCCATATAAAATTGAACCAACACAAAAAAATATTTTATTTTTTTGCATCATCTTCTTCAACTATTTATCTCAATCCAGCCAATAATAAAAAGGAATATAAAGTAATTTTATGTGTTGGTTTTTTTAATGAAAAAAATATTTATATTAGTATGAGATTTTATTTATAAATACACATATATATACGCTGACTAAAATCATAACAAACTCATATATACACAATATATCAAATAATAATTTTATTTTAAAAAATTTCTACTAAAGAGTAATTTAGTCATCAGAAAATCTTTTATTTCATTCCTACTATTCATTTTTAATTATCAATCATGAGATTGAAATCAAACAAGAAATGACGATTTCATTCATTCTTCATTCTTTATACATATCAAGCATGAGAAATAATATACTTATATAATTCCTTTCTTATCATTATTCTGTTGTTATCTAATTCCATTCATGCATACCAATCGCCCCCTAAGACTGTGATTACTTTTGAATCCTCTAAGGGCTTACTCGATTCATTACTCTTAGTTAACTCAAATAAATTTCCCAATGACTCATAGCATGTTTGGAATCACTTTTCAAGTGAACTTTTAGATATAAAAGTCCATTTAAAATTTTTTTAGGTGTTTAATAATTTATATTGGATGGAGTTTTAGGATAAGTCACATTCCAAAAAGTCCATTCTAGAAAAGTAAGAATAGACGGCTTTTCAAAACCTATTTCCTTCACTTTTATTTGGAGGTTACTAAAAAGTTGATACTTTCTTATTTTATCTCCTCTCTTTCTATCTAAATTACCATATTAACCTCACTCTAATGTCTTTTATATTGAAAGCTCTTTAAAATTGCGTTCATCCTTTTAAAATTTTACGCAAGTACATATCAAAAGTTTTCATTGTTCAACTTCTTTTTTCTTGAGTTGTACACCTTTATTAGTTTAAGGATAGCATCAATTAATTGAAATCGAAATAATATTCAGTTAAATAAAATTACAAACTCATTTTATTATATAGTTAAATTTGCAAACTCATTTTATTTATCCAATATGTATTTCGTGCTTTATTTTTTTATGAGCGGTATTTTTTTTAATTCGATATTATATGTATTTTTGTTTATTTGATTTTTTTTTACAACATGTCATGTATTCTTCTTTTTCAGTTAGATTTTTCAAATTCATTTACTAAATTTTTGAAAGAATGATATTAGAATAGTTGTTGATTTCAATTACTTAAAAATTGAAGCAACAATCTTGGAAGAGAAAATGAAACTAAGGGTTAGTATTTTTTCCATTAATTTGATTTGTGAACTTTCTTTGAACAGCTCCATAAAAAGTATATAGCTATTTGAGGACTCATATGCTGTAGAACAAAATTTTAATATAAGTAGGGGCATTATTATTAAATACATGTTAAAAATATATTTTTCAACTAGTTTACCAAACATAGTTGAATGTGAAGAATGAACTTCTAGTTCTAAAACACTTTTTTGAAATGGGCTTCATAAAACATATGTTAGTAATGAAAAATGACTTTTAAAAAAGACACTTAATGAAAAGTCCATTTTCTAAATGGACTTTTATTATAAAAGTGCTCATAACCATACACTCAATTTTCTCACATCCAAATGACTCAAATGGACAATTCGGTAAGCCCAAAATTACCTCAATCATTTTTGGCTACACAAGATAATTCAGTGACACTGACCCTAAAGATAATTCACCCAAAGGGCCATGAACAATCAAGATAGAAGTGGGCAAGGCCACATCTCACTCTATAGTGCGAACTTGTCTCGCCCAATCGAGGAAAAACCTTGGTCGAGTGAGGTCATGTTGTCCGCCGATCGAGGAGATGCCAGCCCAAGAGAGGCAGCATCGGCTCTCCCAGGCAAGGCTAAACTAATTGAAGCTACCTCATCTTGCCGAGGTGAAGCAGCTCCTCACCCCACCATAAAGCGGCCACGTGCCACCCAACCTTGATATCTTTCACGGTAATCTCCTCCACCATCCCCGCATCCATAAATTTTAAGTCCTTCCCCACATTCTCAACCTAAAAAAAAAAAGAAAGAAAAAAGAAATGAAAAAAAGAGGAAATAAAAAAGGGAACTCTAAAATTAGGAAAAAAGTTTTGAGAAAATAACATATATTGAGAGCTCATGCTTTCAAAATATAAAGAGTCAATATATATATATATATATATATATCTTTTGAATACAAGGATAAGCCTAGCAATCTACTCCAAGCCAACCTACTTTTCGCGCAGCAGCCTACTTCAGAGTGGGGGTCGTATAATGGACATTATAATAATTCGAGTCCAACTTAATAAGTTAAGCCCAATATCTGGGAAGGCCCAATCTAACAGGCCCGAGCCCGAAGGTTCAAGAAACACTAGTGGTACATGTACCTTACCACATATGAGCATAACCCCAATGGGGTACACTACAAAAATACCCTCCCCCAAATTTCATTACACATTTCATATATTATTTCGAATTCTCTACTCTACCGACTTGATCGTTTAAAGGTTATCGTTAGGACAAATTTAGTGCCCCTATCAATCTATTTCGAATCACATGCAGGAGCCCACTGTTCAACCAACTACTTGGAGAAGGAGTTGATTTCCTTCAACCTACCATTACTCATACCACATCAATATGTAATATTATGTCATTAATTATGTAGTATGTGCTCGATCTAGTTTAGCATGACCATACTTTTGCTTACACTTGATTTGATTTAAAATACAATTAGTATTTTTTATCTCAAACATGATTTGGTTTAAACTTAAGTCAAATTCAAATTATATTTATCAATTCCAACTTGAATTGAACTCAATAACGTTTTAGAATGAAAAATCATCTTTATTGAATCATTTTTAAGGACCATTTAAAAAGTTATCAATAATTTTTTCTTGGAAGACCTGCACTCTCAAAATTCATATTTTAAGTTCCAAAATAATTGCAAACAACCATATAGCAAGACCCAATACTTAGGCATATAAAGCAAAATTCCCAAGAATTACACGTCCCGATCCCTCCAACCGGTTAATTTTGCTATACCCCAGCATTATTTACTCTCACCAAACATGCTACATAACACTACCACCTAGTATTTAGCGTGTCCAAAGTAAAATTGAGGGCCGACATTGATAAATCCACTCTATACCAAAATCCCGGTTTTCGTAACCCCATTACTTAGGGTTCTGTCTGACCCTTAAAATAATTGTTTCTTTTTGCTCGCACAGAAAATTCCGGCTTATGTGCGCCGAGAGAGAAATGGGTTCGCGAGAGAAGGATCAAACGACGCCGCACCAGCCACTGTTGAGCAGCCTAGTCGTACGTCCCACCGACAGCAGCGGAGGCGGAGGCGGAGGCGGAGGTGGAGGTGGTGGAGGCGGTGCTGGCAGCGACTACGAACCTGGTGAGGTTCGCCGCGATCCACCTCCGTACTCTCGCTCAGATCGATACGATGGCCACGGTACGACTCTGTTTCTTCTTACTATGATTTTTTTGGGTGGTACTTGCAGTTGTTTCCTTTCTTAGTTGGACATTTCCAGAACCCTAACCCTAGCTGTTTTCATTGTACTTTTTTCTGGTTTCGAGAGAATTTATCTTGAATTTGTTGAATTAATTGGAGATAGTAGTTTATGTGTTGATATGAAAGTACTGAACGTGTAGAATTTGGAGACTTTTCAGCCTATGCGTAAAAGAAACAGAAAAAAATTGCAAGTTTTCTAGATGCCTATTTAGCTCTTAATTGCTGTAGATTAGGAGTTGTAGCTTGTGCTTGAAAAGTCAATTTTGAACTCGAAGTCGATATACTCTGGTTTGAGCAACAGTGAATGAAACCTGACAGCTTGAAATTTTG
Organism: Paulownia fortunei; assembly: GCA_019321725.1. Taxonomy (NCBI): domain Eukaryota; kingdom Viridiplantae; phylum Streptophyta; class Magnoliopsida; order Lamiales; family Paulowniaceae; genus Paulownia; species Paulownia fortunei. The sequence goes on along the minus strand of CM033107.1, from coordinate 18,389,711 downwards.
CTTGACTTAGATATAATGAAGAATCTGGACTTTATTATTCTATTCCTGAGTGAAGTGCTCTTAAAATCATAAGATTATTGTTGTCTGAGTTGAATCATGATTATGCAATATTTTCTTTTAATAATTCAACATTTAACTTCAATTATCAATGATAAATACTCTTGAGAAAATGATTAACCAGTATTTTGACTTTTTGAATTTGACTAGAGTTCAGTAAGTCCATTCCCTGCTTATGCTAGCTAGACCGTTTTATCATCTAAGATTGCATGTTTAGAACTATTAAGCAAGATAAATGTTCATAACAAGTGAAAATAATCATAATTTGTAACTTTATGTTAGCTCCAGTAATTGAATTTCCTTGTTTTTTGTGATCTTTGATTATGCTTGCTTGTATTTGGATCGAGGCAAGGAGATTACTTGGAAGGGAATATGGAGTGTTGACTTGTGTGGGTGAATTATTATACTGTTAATATATTTCTGTGGAACCAGAGTTATTTGTATTCATGAAGTTTTTTTTTTTACACTTGGTTAGAAGCTTGTAAAAACAATTATCAGTTTATTTAGTGGTTTTCCCTAATTATGTGGTGTCCATACAAGTCCTTTTCTACCTTGACATTGAGAACAAACCATGACTAGCACTAATAGAAATTTAATGTGGTCATTTCTATATTTCAAATTACAATTTCTTGATTTGATAATTCTTTTTGGACGAAGATGAGAGAGAAATTTGTATTTTCTTTGGAGAAACATACATGCTGCCATGTGCTGTTAGGTATATTATTTCACTGATTTGTTGTAATATTTCTGTGCTAGCACAGAGGCTGTGCGTAAAGTAAAATCAGTGGAATAGTTTTTTTTCAGGTTCAATGGATGCTTTATTTTCTCATTCTGACAGATAATGCTAAAGTTTTTAGAATGGTTGTTATTTTAACCTTCATTTCTGGTGCTTCTGAAAATATTGCAATGCTTCCTTGTGTCGGCTAATAAGAAAATAATTTCTTACAAAGTAAGATTTATTACCACGACAGAGAATACATGCAATTCTCTATAGCATTGGAGGAAAGATGTGTTTATTTCTCTAAGTTCTTAAATGGATAGGCAAAGAACTTTGGTCACAGGCTATACTTGTGACCCATATTTGCAATCAATTTTATCCTGTTCTCTATGCGGTATAGTTTCACTTTTAATATCATGACCTTCTTCGTTGCATACTTTAGTTATCTTAGGCAGTGCTGATGAAATAGAGCTTGGATTTTATATTACAGCATTATCCACCCTCTCCGCCACTGCCTTGTGTTGTATGTCAAGCAATGTCGCTTATGGACTGTTGAATGGTGAATGAATTTTGCTGTTGTTTTCTACAGCTGTGAACATTGCCTGGTGCAAGAATTTGGGTCTTGAGGAAGGCATGTTGGAACTGGTTTGGTTCTTGTTTTGGTTTTTAAGATGGTAAATACTTATGTGGAAAACTACTATGATGGATGTACAAGATTATTGAAATAATGACTCGTTTCATTGTCTAGCCATGGGTTGTGCATTTGTAATGTTCTGATGGTTCTGCTGAATGTGGCGTGGGCATGTTATGCCATCAAGTGAACTGATGATCATTTGCAATTTAACTCATTTACATAGTATCTGAACTATGATGACTTGTCCATGAAAGCAGTGTCCAAGGAGATGTGCTGAATGGTGGTAGAATTCTTGGTTAAATTAACATCACACCTGAAAGTTGTTAGGTTCACTGATAAGTCAGAACAATTCTTACGGTGATGAGGTGAGGAATGCAAGTGCACCAAAAAAGCTGGCAATGACTGCTGAGCATTTAGCATCTAATGATTTTGAGAGTAAAGTATAAACCACTAAATGTTACAATGGTTATTTGGGAGTTGATTGGGGCTTCTGAAATTACAAAAGTTATTCAAGAGCAGACAGAAAATTGAGTTATTATATCATGTCATATTGCTTGACCCTGGATTACGGAAATCATGTTATAGCAAGCTCACTGCTGGTAAGGAATGGAGATATGGATATTGCATGGACTGGGTTTGCAGCTGTGAAAGGATAAATCGGTGGTATTGCATGGATTCTATGATCATTTGGAAAGTAATCACTGGTGGGATATTTGTTTTTGTCTCTTGTATGGTCTGCATGGTCAAACCTTCTGGCCATGTTGTTTTAGCTTGGTGCCACAGGAACTCTGATGTGTATAATTTGGATATTGTCAGTCATGTCGTTTGGATAAGCACCTTTGAACTTTGGAGACTTCTGCATGCAGTTGAACTATGAACAAAGTTTGTATCTAAAACACTTGGTGCATTGTCCGAGTGCTGGGTTGGTTGCCAACGTGCCATTTGTATCTAAAACATATGGTGCATTGTCTGAGTACTGGGTTGCCAACTTGCCATTACCGATTATTCGGTTTATATTTTGCAAGATATGTAGGGACAAATAATTTTTAATGTGTGATGGTTGACAGTGTGATTGCTGCTAGCCAAATCTAGTAAAAGTTAGGTGGTTTATTCCCAAAGATCTTGAATTCTGATCTTAAGTGTGGGTAACTACAGTATACCTTGTTCGTATTCTTGACAAGGAGATGCTTCAACAATGGTTACTGTTAGTTGACATAATTTAAATTTGTGCTTGGCATTTCTCGGGTTGCAAATTTGGCTTCTATAGGACACTGTTCTTGGTGACTTCTACTTATGTGATTGGGTGTTTATATCTTGGGCTTCACTGGCTTTTTTCAGGATATAGAATGCGTGCAGGTTCTGTTTCTCCTGTGCGTCGTAGGGATGCACATCGTCGCTTTAGTCCAGGTTTTGAACCCTCTGATGGTGCATCACGGAGTCGTGGATTTGGCAATGGGAGAGAACCTGGTAGATATCGTGATTATTCACCCCCTTATGGCCGTGGGAAGGATGGTGGCAGGTTTCCTGGTAGAGGTTATGATCAGTCTGCACGTGGGCCTGGATCATTCAGAATTGAGGGTTTGCCTCGTAATAATCCTAATGTGCGGCCAAGAGAAGGAGATTGGATTTGCTCAGACCCCTCGTGAGTGTCCTATATTGTTCTCTCTATCCTTTACTGATGCCTTTTGACTTGATGTTATGTCTTTTATTTCATATTATGCTTCAAACTAATAACATTGTTTAGATAGTAAAACTTTTGGTTATGGTTGCTTAATGTTTGAACTTTTACTTTCCTGTAATCTGCTTTACTGCCATGCAGTCAGCATACTTTGCTTGGTCACTTGTTTTTAATTTGCTTTTGGAAGATGTGCTTGTAGATTCACATTATGTGATATTTGTTAAGTTCCAACTTAGAAAAGCTGTCTATCTCTTAGTGTAAGTTATACTTTTTAAGGTGTGTCTCAGTCCTAACAAAGATTTCCTTGAACTTTTTGGTTTTCATTGTATGTTGGGTTTTCTATAAATCACATTTATCCACCCTGAACTTCTCCTTAGGTCGTGGGACTCATCTGTCAATATAGTATTCTTGTTAAGTTCTTATTTATTCTTGAGTTTGATGACCCCCATATCATCTAAACTAAATTGGGAACCTTTTTGTGGTTGCATGTGCGTCTGCAAGTACCTGTTGCATCTTTATTTTTCTTATCTTGGGGGTTGGGGTGGGATTAGGTGGTTTGCTTAGTGGTGGAGGCAGGAAAGGAATTTTCTAGCAGTTGAGGCGTGTGCTGACTGGGCGATGAACCAAGGCAGAAAAACTAGCATTTGAGGTGTGGTAGCATGATGAAGGAACTGTGTTGTGGGATTTTGTATTTGCGTCAAAGTTTTCATAGTTACGAAAGTTTGGATTTTTGGTCCTGGCAACTCCATGTGTTTCTTTATCTGTAATATAGTTTCCGCCATCTGTCAGATGTAAAAACTTGAATTTTGCGAGGCGAGAGCACTGTAACAACTGCAACAAGCCCCGTTATGCTTCATCTG
>CM033107.1:18282665-18385664 GCA_019321725.1 Paulownia fortunei | reverse complement strand
CTCCCCTCAGAGGTGGTGGCTCATCGAGGCCTCCTTCACAAGGACCTTCTAGTGCTAAGAGGTTTAAAGAGAATGCTCGTATATTTTTACCTCTCCCTAGTTTGGATAAAGGTGTTTTTTGCTATGGTCTTTGTAAGACAGATAAGACTGAGTCTTACTAGGACACTACTAAGTAGTCGTTTACTTGGAGGAGCAATAAAACACCATTATTGAGGGTAATATAGAGCGTCTTATACCAGTGTCTGATGATCATCTTAGGAGTTATTTGTCTGCGATCTTGCTAGGGTAACCTTCTTATCTTACATGTTTTTTCACTATACTTAAAAAAATTTTGGAGCTTTGTTTGATATATTCTTTTATTTTAAGTTAGGATCTCACTTTGACCATTATGTTTGTCTGTAGAACTACTTCTTATCGTCGAACTATTGAGCAGGCCGAGTCTATTAAGAGAGAGAGAGAGAGAGAGCGAAGATGAAGAGCCAGGCTGAGAGTTGAGGTAAGTAAGCTTACTAAGGAGCTTACTGAGATTAGAGGTCGTTATGCTAGGGATATGTCCAGTGGCCAAGAGTCTAAAGCTAGGAAGGCCTTTATTGTGAGCCTTAAGAAGGAGGGTGCTTCCTAGTTTCAATTCTCTAAGTCTTTTGAGGACATGGTCTATGAACGGGCGATGACGGTTTATGATAGGACCATTCGTGAGTGTTGCAGTATTAATTTGAATATCCGGGCATATCTCAGAGGAGATTGTGATGCTTTGGATCTTATAATACTGGATGTCCCTGAGGCTGAGATGCTATTGTTGCTCTCCCTCATTAGGAAGATATTGCTGATGTGATTATTGTTGAGCCTATAGCTAATGAACCGTACCTCAAATAGATGGAGCCCACTAGGGTTTGATGTCGATGTCGGCTTTGGATATTAGTACTTAATTTCTATGCAACATATGTTATTGCTTTTGCTATTCTCGTATTTTTTCTACTTGGTTAATTTTCCATTTTTATACATATTGCTCTTTCTTTTGCTTTCATCAATGTATTTGCATATCTTCTTGAATCTTATATGGCTATCTCTATTATTTGTGTGTGTGAGTTGTGTTCTGCATTAGCGTGCATTTTGTAGCTTATTAGTAGACTTGGCCAGATCTTTTTCTTTATGAGATTAATTTCTTAGGGTGTTTTTTTTTGCACAATTTATTACTTTTATGCTTTCACCATGTGCATTGAATAACTTAGAAGGATTTTGTATTTTTTTTTCTTTCATTGTGCCACTGGTGGACTGTAAGAAGTATCTTTCCTTACATTCTTCATTATACTCCTCATGGAGACTTTGCTCTTATACACTTGTTATTTTCATTGAGTGACTTAGTAGAAATTGTAACCTCTTTTCATTCATTGTGCTTAGTGATGGATTTAAGTAGTGTTCTTCCTCTTATTTTTCATTACGTCCCCTAAGGACTATGAGATTTAGGTCATAGCTCTGGTACATTCGTACTTAGTGGATATTAATCAAGCAAAGTTTACAAGATGCTTGGCTAAGTAGAGGTGCTTTGAGCATTTTGCCATAAAGTTATTGATTGAAACATCGATTTCACCTTTAAGCATTAGCTATAAGGTTTTGGTTGAAATATCGACCCTTGTTTGAAGTGTTCTCTTAAAAGTGATGTTGTTTGAAACATTAACGTTGTTTGAAACGTTAGCCTAAAGACATTGTTTGAAGTGTTGGCTTAATGGATAATGCTCTTAGGCACCAATGTTGTTTGAAGTGTTAGCATGATTTGAAGTGTTAGCCTATGACCTTCATTAGTCTGTGGCTTACAGTATGAGAAGAATGGGGAAAAAATAGAAAGAATGCTTTCTCAAACACAAGGCTTTATTATTGCATAAGTTGCAACTTATGCTTGAGTAGGTTGTGAAAATAAACATTATGTCTAGTAAGCATCTATAAGCATTCTATGAAAAAATAAAACTACTTACTTAAGAAAGGGAAAATCTTATGTCAAGTCGCGCTTGGATTAAGGGCTTCGACTTGAGTGTCTCATAATACTAAATGCCTTCTTAGGGCCTAACTCCACCATCGCTCCTAAGTTGCTTCATTTCTTGCTGCCACATTCTTCGTTGTAAGGTGGACCATGAACTAAAATAGCTTTTGCTTTCTATGTTAATGGTTACTTCTTGCTTACTAGCTTCTTCTTTGTTGCTTTGTGGGCTTCCTTCCACCATCAGCGCCTTGCTTGGCTCATTTATTTTGTTCTTTGTGGATTCTATTACAATGTTTTCAATAGTGTAAATCGCTTTTCCCTTTCCTTTACTTCGGCTGGCATTGTGGCTTTCTCTGCATTTGGCTTAATTTGATGAAGGGTACTACTATAGCATTCCCTTTTCATCTTATTATCTTCCACTGCTTCTCTAACTTCTTGAGAGGTTGGGAACTTCTCCTTCATGTGTACCAATGATGTTACTGCCTGAAACAAGTTCAGAGCAAGTCTTCCTAAATCAAGTTATACGTGGATAGTGCCTTCACCACCAGAACCTTCACCATCATAGTTGATCACTTGAGATATATCCCAGAGAGAGCAGGAGAGAGGTTTTTCCAATGCTTGTATTACTTCTCCACTAAATCTTACGAGAGGGGTGTTGATGGGGTTTAATTGCGTGTTGTCCATCCTCAACTATAGGAAAGCCTCATGGAATATGATATATGTTGAACTGCCATTGTCGATTAGTATCTTTATTACCTAAAAGTTGGATATCGTGGCTGAAATAACTAGGGCGTCGTTGTGGGCTATAAGTCTATCTTATCAGAAGATATTTTGTCCCTCTCTGACTATATATGTAGGACTTGCCTTGATAAACCTCTTGTTCATGTATTCCATTAACTGCTCAAATAAAGGTCTTTCTAGCATTGTTTGAGTCTTTGCTTGTTGGGCTGCCCGAGATTATAGCCATGATATCGGCCTTTGGGAGATTATCATCTTCTCGGCTTCTCTTTCTACTTCTTTCAGGTTGTTCATGTGGTGTATCTCTAAGATGTTGGGCGTTGTGGCTATTATAGTTATTTTTAGGATCTCTAGGGCACATCTCTATGAACTCCGTCAAATACTCTTTTTTATGAGCCTCTCTATAGCCGCCCTTAAATGTTGACACTCTTCTGTGGTGTGCCCCTTATCGCGATGAAACTGACAATACTTGTCCGACTTCATCCTGTTGGCATCCTCATTTAGTGGTCTTGGTGGCTCCACCAATTCTTCTTGTTCTACGACGGCCAAGATTTCTAACATCCTTGCATTGAATGGGGTATGTTGTGGATAGTTGTGAGTTGATGTATAACACTTCTTATCATTTCTTTTCAACTTAGGCTTTTCTTTTTCTTTTAGTTTTCTCTTCACATTCTCAGTAAGGGTTTCTTCTCTACTCTGAATAGGATCTCTTCTAGCGTATAGGGCGATTTTCCTATGATTGACTACTTGAACCTTCCTTGAGACAGATTTTGTTGCATAATGCCTACTAGCAGCTCATGATTGATATAAGGTACTTCGGGAACAACTTCTATGAATCTCCAAGTAGTCTCCTGAGGCCTCTCTCTCTTCTTCTAGATTATGGTAAAAAAGTATTCATCAGTCTTAGGATACTTTCGATTGATAGAAAAGTGATGTAAGAAACTCTGAGTCAATTGCTCTAAGTTACCTATGCTCTCAGCAGGCAATTAGTTGAACTAAGATAGGGCGTGCTTGGACAACTTTATTTGGAAGATCTTGAAAAATGTTGCTTCTGTCATATCTATCTTGGTATAGAATTTGTCTAAATGTTCTTGAGGGTCTCCAGTACCATCATACTTTGGAAGGCTTGTAAACTTCACTCCGAAAGGAAGAGTTTTCACTAATATCACTAGTGTGAAAGGGCTATGCTTAGGTGGAACAATTGGGTAAGCCACATACTCCTCTATAGATGCTTGGGATGTTGACAGTATAGTGGGTTGGATAGTATGGTTCATTCTACTCTTGGTTGGGTAGTACGAGTCCTCTCAATCTCTGTCTTACACGTAGCTTCTTTATGTTAAGGCGATATGTGGCTGCTTGCATCTTTCCTGGTCGGTCATCTCTGGGATCTCTCTTCTTCATGTCTGTACTCTATCCTTTCATGAGGTAGAGATAATTCTCTACTTGTATGAGATAAGTGAGATATCTCATGACGTTTCTAGTTCTCTGCATACTGGGCTATTACTATCGTTGTTTCCTTTTAGAAGGCTTCTTCTATCAGTTTTACAAGAGCTTATTGAGTGAACTACATCATAGTCAGTTAGGTAGCTCTTCTAGAGCTGGTGGTGTTGGATAGTTAGGAGGGTCCAACTTCTCTTCTTGGTTTGCCTCATCATTATTCATCATTTCTTCTTGATGGACTCCTTGCGTGCTGGCTCTCTCGCAACTCTGGATCTGGTTTGCATCTTTTCTCAATGTGCAAGTGCCTTTTTCCACAAACGAGGACAAAATAATGTTGAACTAGTCCAATCATCAAATGTTGACTTCTCTAACACAATACTCCACTCACTGGTTGTCTCATCTCCTTCTTCATAGTTGGTAGATGTGGAATTGGTCCAATCACACACAAGTTGTTAGGGCGCCGAGACTTGTCTTGGCGAAAACCCTTAGTTGCTCAACTCATATTGAATTCTAGAGAGAAAAGAGAAGAAAGCTGAAAGCTTGTAAAGGCCAGAAAAATAAATAGTGTACCTCATAATTTAACTGAGATAGGGTATTTGAAGTATTTTTATAGGAGAGTGTTATCTAGTGTGATAGGAGTACATGCACCTCGATAGTTATGCTTGTAGGGTTTTCAGAGTCCACAGTTTTAGAATGTCTCTTATTGAACTTTTATTGGACTGGATTACTTTTTGGGCTTGTAAGACTTCTTGTTGTGGGCCTTGTTAGATTACATGTATTATTAAGCATATTTACTATGGCACGTCAAGTAGTTGTCTAGATTTTCAACCTTGGAGCTAAGGTCTAACCATCTAAGATAAATCAAGACAAAGCAAAGTCCTTCTAAATTAACCTCTATTATACTTTAGTCTGATTAGCTAAAGTCCAAATCAATAAACTTGTAGCCTTTGATGTACTTTGAAATAACCTTTTCAAGAATAACTTGAAATAGCTCTGAAATTTAGTTTGAGTACACCAACTTTGAGAATGCTAACTTCATGAAGCATTTGCTAGAGATAAAATGCTGAGGTGTCCTTAGCATAGACCTTGGTAGAGATAGTGAATCCTTTACACATGCGTAAAGCATTTTTTATACAGGCCCACTATGTATGACATTTCTTTTTGTTGTGGTTTTTTGCTATTTCTATCACCAAAAGAGTCAATTATCCCAAAGTGTTAGAATCTTTAGCACTCCATAGCCTAAAGTCAAATCATTGCCATTAAATACATTGTTCACTTACTTCTCTCTTTTTTTTATACCATGTGTAAGGCCTGTTTATTTATCCAATGTCTAATCAGTTAAGCTTTTGTAAGAAAAGTGTTCACCTTCTCTACTACACTAGAAAGCAAGCTGCGCACCGCTCATTCTTGCTTTAACTTTAGCTATTGCAAAACTTGAACTGGGAGCCAACTCGAGAACATTTTAATATTTCTTTGACTATAGAAAGTTCTTTCAATAGATTAACATTGGGTCTTTACAATAGGTGATTATAGTGCTTCTACTATTTCTTCTTAAGCGTGTTTACAAATACCATTCATAAATCACAAAGCTTGTTGAACCACCTTTACACCTTAGAGCTAAGGTCTCAATTATAGAACTTGTGAATAGACTTCCATTGCAAAAAGCTTGACATGTGAAAGCTAAATTCCTTAGGAACCCTCATTGTCCAAAGGTGATGATTATTGATCCTTTTTTTTTTAAACTTCTATAGACTTAAAATGATAGTGTGAATGATGCAAACCTCAAAACCATGGTGTGGGAGTCCATTGTCTTCAAGGGAATAAATTGCTTCTCTTAAATTTTCTTTATAAAACTCATTGACTAGAGTAAAATTTGCTCGCTCAAAATTTATTTCACTTTTAGGTTGAAGGCTTCAATCATAATTTGAGTCAACTTTATCCAAGTAGTGAAGTGAGTGCTAGAACTTTTTCTCACATCAATTTTATTTTATCATGTTTGAGTGCAAAGTTAAAGGAGATGTTAAAGCTGAAGTGGTGACATTATGATGTCAGCCAATTTAAGTGGCGGTTCACCATAAGAGAGCTTGGATGAGCCTTAGATATTCCCTTAGCTGAGCTCAATACTTTGCGCCATAGGGATGTAGATTTTCTCAAGGAGAAGGTGCGTAGAGTTATAATTATGCATCTCAAATTGCTACGAAACCAATTCAAATGGTCAATTAAAGTTCAGAATGCTTGTTTTCTCAAACTCTCCACTTATTCATAAAAGATGTGTAAATATTAAAAAGTAAACACTTTAATATGGTCGGAATTTTCAGTTATATGTATCATAACTAATCTTTTCACAAGACTTAGGATGTGCACAAGATTTTTTTTTTATTTCAAGATAGTACCTTTGGACTCTAACAAAAAGAGGATTCCAATTGTATTTTGACAATTCATAAAATTTCTATTAAGAACTTCACAAACATGCCATATGCTAAAAAAATTAGGGGTGCGTCTCAAGAGTATCAAAAGATTACCCTTTCCTCTAGCCTACTCATGGTTTTAATGGAGCCAAATCAAAACACGCTTGAATTTAAAAAAAAACTAGAAAAAAACATATTGAACACACAAGACATGATATCAATTATCCCCTCCCCAACCTAATTAAGACATTGTCCCGAATGTCGAAAATAGATAAGAAAATAGAGTTTAGAAGATATCACTTGAAATGTGACTTATTGAGAAAAATAAAGCTAAACCAATACAAAACACACTATTAGTTGAAACCATTAACGATAAATTTCACAGGCTTTGAGTTAAATTCATTTTGTGTTTTCGACCACTATCTCTATTGGACCAATCCACTAAATGAATTTTTATTTCTGCTAATGTTCTACTAAGATTATGGGTTGCCCTTATAAACTCACCATTTTCTCCTTGATTAGATCCACAAAAGACATAAATACAGTTGAACTTGCGAGTGGAAGAAACTTATATTTTTTTTTCTAAAAATGAGTTGTGCAAAAATGGAGTAAGTACGGTGCTATTTATTGAGGTGTGAACAGGGAATGTATTTATTACATGTCTTTTTCTTTTGTTAGAAATGTTGAAAATAAGGACACATAAAATTTAAAAATTATCTACTTACATGTGAATATACATGTAGTTGTGATTGTTGCTCACATCTTCTTCTGGTTTTACATCCAGTAACGACTTAAACACCCTCTATTGGTGATCTATTTTATACAACCACTTGTAATCCAACTTTTTTGATCATTACAACCCTAATGTTGTTTTTCCCAACCTCTACGGCGTCACTAGGACCATGATTCTCTTAATTTTGCACTTTACCATGAGTTGTCATGATGTATTTGACACAATATCAAGAAGAAGAGACAACAAGATAAGAGCGACAAAAGGAGACGGGCAAAAATCCAAGTACTTCCATTGTCCACATAATGAGAACTTCTGCAATCACCAAAGATGGGCTACACACAAACACAATGAAGAGCCTACACCCTCAATTCAAAACTCCACCTGACAAACCCCAAACAACACGAATCATTGAGTCTAGGTTGAGACTTGAATTGACTAGCAACAACAACCACCAAGCTAAACCAATAACTCATTCTAAATCTTTGTTGATCCTCCGCGGTATCCTCACCTATAGTGATAACATGACGAGACGTCGACGATAATGACCCCTTACTGCCACCCTTCATTTTTTCAAGTCTAGAAAGCCAAATCATATAATAGAAATGACTTTATGAAACTATAAAGCCAAGAAAGCTAATATTGGCCGCACAAAGGAGGAAATTTTCTAAGTCCCAAAAATGGGGGGCTTAAGATGTGCCATGGTCCACGTGGCCAACAACTCAACAAATAGATATCAAGGTAGAGATAACCTAAGTGGACAACTAATGCAACCCGAAACTACTCACCTCAAGAGGTGACCTACTCCAATACTCTCTACTCTCTACCTACCCTCCTTACATGAGGCTTGGCGAGAGTGGGGGCTGGCTTATGATGCACCATGGTCCACAAGGCCTAATAGGCAAAGTCCATAAGGTCGACAAATTATCGAAGAAGATGGGCTACAATACTTAGGCTAAGTCCACAAGGCCTAAGCCCGTAGGCTAATGAAGCACAAATGGTATGTATGCCATACTGTATTGGATTACACCCTCCAATATATAGGGTATAAATACCCCATATTTTCCACTATTTTAAGGTACGATATTTATATTTCGACATTCACTTTCTCTGGCTCTAATACTGACTTGAGCATTTGAGTGGTATCCCCAGGCTAACCCTGGGGACCCTTAAATATTTGTTCGTGCTGTAGGCAGAACCCCATCTGTCATTCACTTCCTAACCAGGAGGAAGATCTATAAAGAGGACCAAGGTACAATCGTCTTATCTTGACCACATCACGCCTCTTGAGCTTTTATCTCATTTTCTCAACTCAGTCCATTGCACCTCTATGTTTAACCTATGAAAGTAGAAAAAGATGCAAAAAGAGAAAATTTAAATATCATGAGTATAACGGGTAACTAATGACAAAATTTAATATCATTAGACTTCACTACAACATTGCATGTATAGTACAAAATGTTATTTATAAAATATAATAAGATTGATCTTCAGTATCACAACCTTATACACAAATTACTACATAATTAAATCCTTAATACTGCATTTTTGTATATTTATTGCAAACATCTTGGACTAGAGTATACTTTATTACCCTATTTGTACACAATCTACCCAATAATTAAAAGAAGATCAATCATTATAGCATTCTAGATAGGAATGACAATGGGGCGGATTTGTGATAAGTTTAGAAAAATTCGAGACTCGCCCTACCAAGAAAAAATTAGATCCAAGACCCACCTTAATCGGACCCCCCTCCCCTAATTTTTTATTTTGTTTGTATAAATTCCAGTTGATTTTTTGTCCAAAATGTCAAGGAATAATTATTCACACCACAATTTAAATGTTACATAACATTAAGTGGCAAGTAACATAGTGGAACCCATACCTTTGATTCCAGTACATCCTATCATAAACAATACAAGAATCACAACATCTTAGCCAACCAAAACTAAAATACAACATAAATTTAAATGAAAAGGCTCTACATACATTCAACAAACCTTTAAGGGTGATAGTATGGAGAGGGAGAGAGGGTGGGTATGCTGGACTACAGATATGTGTATGGAGCTTCTGAAAACCCAAGAAACAAAAAAAGAATTTTGTGAAGATTGAAGTATTAGGGGTTAAATTTTGCAGTGGAGAAAAAATGGAGAGCTTGTTGGACTGTGAGTATAAAATTCCAATGGCTTTCTATTCAAGAGAACGTGTGAGGACTGTGGTTAGGACTCGTCAGTAATGAGACATTTGACACCGAAGTGGCTTGAGTGGGCCAACACTGCCGGAAGGTATAAATTAGGAAGGAGCAGCACGACGGCCAAGAGCAGACAGAGAAAATAGAAATCCTAGAAGTTTAGAATGAGGGTATAACAAAATGAGGAGTCTAGGAAGATCTCCTAACTCATAAGTCAAAGTAAAAATGATTAAATTTAGTAATCATACTAATATTATATAAAATGGGGTAGGTCCAATAGGATGCGTGACATACCCTGAACATATTCAAAAAATCAGACCCACTACCCACCTCAAGACCCATTAATTGAGTTTGGACCCACCCCAAGCAGAGTGGGTTCATTATGGGGTCCGTAGTTAAATCCGCCCCTATTATCATCCTTACTTCAAGAGTCTTGCCCAATTGCTTATTTTTAGGAAAGATATTGGTGATTGCGGTGGTGGTGGTGATAGTCATGGTGTAAGAGAGAGATAAAAGTAAAGATGAAAGAGAGAAAAAAAAGATATCAACTTATGGTGGTAGATGGTGGCAACGAAGGCAATGGGGGGTTGAAGTACAAATGGAGGTTCAAGTTTGGTTTTAGTCCACATAAAAATATTTTTAGGAACTAAATGAGTATAGACGTTAGCCTGGGTGGTGTGTTGGTGGCGATTATGGTAGTTCTTGACAGTGATTGGTCGACGAGCAAGTTAATAGTGGTGATGATGGAAGTGTGTACGTGGGGGTGCAGGACTAGGGTTGAGAGAAATTAGATTTTTTATTAGAGAAGAAAGGGAAAAGTGTCTAAATGAAAATAGTATTGTGATAACGTCAAGTAGGTGGGAAGGTGACTCGAAAAATAATTCTTTTATTGGGAGTACAAACTACAAAAGTATGAGGTGGGGACTGAATCAATAGTTTAAAATATCTTTAAGGAGTTAAAAATAATTTTCACAAAAAAATGTAAAAAAATAAAAAATAAAATATTTGTAACCAAGAGTATTTTCATAGCATATTCTTATTCACACTGTTTAATCAAAGAAAAGATATACAAAAAAATGATTTGATATTGAATTTGAATGAGTGATAAATTAAACTACTAAACTTAAATATATACTAGAATAAAAAGCTAATCTAAAGAAAGGATTCTGAATCGAAGATTTACTAAAATATTTTTTTGTTGATCGTGTGAATTTGGCATTGTGCTATGCTATTTAATTCGAGATAAAGTTAGAATGGAAACACTGGCCAACTTGTAAGTGTGCGACGGAAAACACACATGACCATTGTAGATCCTTTTTAAGCATTAGCCTAAAAAAATATAGCGAACATAGGGCATCTTGGCATTTGCTTGAAAGTAGTTCACTCGTTCGCTCACCGCGAGTATCCTAAATTCCCAACAAAACCCAACTGCCTCTAATATTAAAATTTAATGCCCAAACATTTTAGGATTCGTGCATTTTCATTCAGTCAGACCAGAACTAGATCCAATTATTTTGATTTTGAAATCCTTACCTTTGCAAGTGGAAACATGGAGTTTTAAGATCGTGACACCCTTAGATACGTGATTACCTCATGTGACCAAATACTATTAATACACACGCCTTCAAAATATTCAGGTTTAACTTTCTAAAAATAACTCTTCTCATTTTTTGTAATAACGATCTTCTCATTTTACTAATTTAAGTGTTGGAAGAATTTTTACTAGAGCAGACATCAACAACCCTAACCCAATATATGTGTTTGTAAGGATGAAAGTATTTGGATTGAGTTTAGATCAATCTCTATCCCCAAGCAGGAATTTTGGGATGAAGTAAAGCCCAAATCTGGTAGGGAGTAACATATATGTACATCTAGCGGGTACTTCACTCATTTCCACCTTAACTACGATGGTTGAGGATGAGACGCATCTACTTTCAACTAACAAGGATGATGTGGTATCACTCAATTTCTTTGAACTCTTTGCTAGGCGTCAACTGCAACGTGGGTTGCTATTGCGAGACAACAAGTTGTTAGGGTGTTAGCCTTCGACGCTCAAGTCAAAACTCAAACCAAGTGGAATATTAAGACATGTAGTTGAATGTTGTTAGAGCTGAATAAATGCATACCTTAAAATAATGAGGCTGAGGTTATTTATAGTTTTATGTTAAAGGGTTGCTACTTTGGTATATTGTGATGCATGGACCTCTAGAACTTAATGAGCCCGTGGGCTTGGGCTATGTCAGTGGGCCTCTTGGACTTAGCCTTTAGGTCTTGTATTTGACTATGTCCCATCATCTTAGGTTCGTATATCCTGAGATTAGTACATAGTGGAAATTTAAAAAAAATTAAACATAAACATTCAATTTCGATAATCGATACGATTATTCGGTTTGTATCTAAATTACTTGCTTAATTGCATTAGATGTAAATCAAGAAATTACCTCAATCAAGCACTCTAGTTCATGTAGGGTATGAAGGAATTCAAATTCCTAATCCTTCTCACAATTTTTTTGTAGGAATTTCCAAACATATTCGCCAAGGGACACTTCGAGCAAATTCACAAATCTTGAATCCTTGCTAGCAAATTTAAACTTCTTGTTTCTAATCTAATTATTTGGGAGTGCAATTTAATTCTAGAATCAATTTGTGAATAAAGAATCAAATTGATACAAGAAGGTATGGAACCTTACTTGATGGAAAGACTTGTAAAAGAAGGAAAACAAAAAGAGAAAGAATGAAGAGAAGAGGGGGGCGAATTTTTGTGCTTGGAGCATGTATGTTCGGCCCTCTATCCTCCTCTTTCTATTCTTATCCCAAGTCCTTTCTATTCTTATCCTATGTCCTTTCCATCTAAATTTAGGAATCCTTGATTCTCTCAATCAAGACTCCTAATGGACCTCTAACCCCTTGAGCTAAAAATTACAATTCAATTAATTGATCTTTATCAATTAATCAAGCCCAATTTAATTAATTATTCAATTAATTAATTCCATAAAGACTACCTAATCAAATTAGGCTAAATAAAATGAATAATCTCATTATTTAATTGATTAAATAAGTTTAACTCCTTAAATTAATTTAATTGATCCAATCAATTAATTAATTCACTCATATGAGCCCTTAATTTCAATTGGGTCCAATTAAATAATTCTTTTATTTAATTGAATGAAATAATTTAACTCCTTAATTTAATTCTAGGTCAAGTTAATTAATCTCTTTAATTAATTAATTAATCCAACTTCTTGGATCATATCCTAGATTAGAAGGGATTATCCTGATGTTTGTGTGACTCATTAGTTCACAACTAAACTAGTGGTGAGTTTGCGACTTTTCAACTTATTAAATAAATTAATATCTTAATTAGTTAATCTAATTAATTAATATACTTGAAATTAAATCTTTAATTCCAAGAAGCTCATAAGTTATGAGAAGCACCTAGTAATGCATCATGACTACCTAGTCTTAGGTGAATAGCAAGAAAACTTATTTTAGTTATGAGTACCATGCAAATATCGTCCCTCTATCAATTAGTCTCCTAATTAAGTTTAGGGCATGAGTTATTAGTTAAAACCCTATTTTAACTTAATACTTATCATTTTAAATTACATTGATCCTTTGATGAATCATTAAAAAACCATTATGTAATATTCATTTTGTCTTGGCCAAGGTCTTTGGGATTATGAACTATAGAAACATATGAGATTTACTATTCTTCCAAGTACGTGATGGATCATTTGTTGGCTTTTTGTGGTTTAGAATATATAAAAAAATAATGTATGCTATAACTAAAAAAATCAAACTAATAAAAGTACTGAAAATTAGGGATCCGCTTTTAAGTTTTGGATGGAGGAATGATTATTTATTCTTTCTATCTCTTTTAAATGCCACAAATCCATACATAATGAATGTTCCAATGGGAAGATGTTATCAAATGACTTATGCATTAAAGTTATCATGATATTGTCTTAATGTTTGCAAATTATCTCTTACCACTAATACTTGTTTATAGGATCAAGTATTTATACACATCTTTGTGTACAATAAATCAAGGTTTCACATTAGCAGTCGGTGGGGTAGAACTGTACATCAAGTTAAATGAACTCAAGTATTTATTGTGCCATTGGTGATACAAAAATCAAGAATCGCCACTAAACAAGAAGGGTTATAACACCAATACTTATTTATAAGATCAAGTATTTATACACACCTTTGTCTACAATAAATCAAGATTTCACATTAGCAGTTAACACACCTGAACATTATGCACCTTTATAACCATTCCTCTTCCTCCATCAAGAGCTTCACCCTTTCTCCTTATCTAAATAAAATTTAGAAATATATAATGAAAGTAGAAAAGACTAAAAATAGAAGAAAAACTAGAGAATACATTTCTATTACTCCTAGAAATCTTAGCCTAAAGAAAGACAACAATAAAACTTTTTCTCCCCCTCTAAGGTTTTTTTTTGTGTATCTTAATGACATACAAGAGCCTATATTTCTAATAGAAGAGTGCCTAAATTGGCATCTCTAAATTCACTCCAAATGTACTCCAAATTTACTTCAAATATACTCTAAATATATCTCTATGAAATCAACTGATTTTGGAAACATAATTAACATAAAAGTTATGTATTTTCTCCTACCTTCATTTTTTAATTTGAATCACCTAATTTCAACCAATAGGGAGAAAGTTATGATTGATTTAAGGAGATGTGTCACCATAGATAAATTTCTTCCAATGCACAAATTTAGATGAATTGTTTGCTTTAATCAAGGCCGAATTGGGCTGAGCTTCCAACAACAAAGTTGTAGTTCTATCTCTTGCCTTCCAAATGAAATATAATTCAAGTCCATAGGGCATTTGAGCATTGAGTTATGCCAAAACTACGAAAACTATATAAATTTAGAAACATGCTTATTTTGAATTTGATGCAAGCCCAACAATCACTTGCAAAGTCCAAATGATTTCTTACATATATTTTGATCTACACATGATGGACTTAGGAAAAAATGGCCATTTTCTTCTAATTGTGATGTTTCTTTAATTTAATAAAATATTATCTTCCAACTTGCTAACGAAACGTGTTGCCTTCTTTGATTTTATTTTGGCTCTTTTTGATCTCTTTTTGTTCATTGATTCCCTAACATAAAATATTAATAAAACTATAATATTAACAAGAATAAAACAAGAAAAGTATAAAGGATTTGATATATATCATAATATGCACTAATCAAATTCCCCCACAATTAACTCTTGCTCGTCCTCGAGCAAGCCTAAAACAAATTGAAACTAATCCACTTTCGTAGGAAATCACGATTGCATTTAGCATATGCAACAAGCCTCTTAACCCCTAGATGGCCTATAGAGGACGAGTTATAGTCTCGTGAGGGTTTTCAATAATGATACCTACAAACACCTATAGTAACTAACTTCTAACCATTATTCTGAGGAAACAACAAACTAATATGGAAATGAAATCAAACAAGTGTTGAATCTAATTCTTAGTCATTCAAAAGTCAATACATTTCCACAATAAGCACAGTCAAGTGTTTGTGTGAATAGTTAATATCAACAGTGACGAAACCATGCATGCTTCAAATAAGTAAATTCCTATAGAACCTCACAAAAACTATCACCTAATCTCTAATGGAAGAGTTAAACATCATAGGCCCTTTCTTTAGTACAAATCTTCACTACACTGAAGGCACCACACAAAATCAAAAGGTTTTCAACAAAGGTTATAATGGGGCCAAAAGGTAGTGATGTGGCTAAGAAATAAAAGAATAGAATGCAATAAAGTTTCTAAAAACTTCATGGGATTAGAGACATAGAGTTTATCATTGAAAAAATTCTCATATTCCACAAATTTCAACATCAGGGTCTATTGTTATTGAATTGGACCCCTCTTTATCATTTTTATTGATTTTGCAACATCCCATTTTTAGTTGCAACTCATAATATTTTTAACACTTTATAAATTTTTTTAGAAGAAAAACTCCCCCACATTTATCTTCTATTCTAACCCAAATTTCTTTTGTAAGCTCACCTTGTTAATGGAATGTTTCTTAAACTCCAAATCATTTTTAGAACAAGTGTAGGATAATAGTATATTTAGGCTAGGTAAGAAAATACGGTTACCACAAAAAAATGCTTATTTATTAAAAGGCTCAAAGTGGGTCACTATGGGGGATATTCTTTTGAACATCACTAGGGGTGTATCTCAAGAATGTTACAGTTACCCTTTACTCTGCCATCATTTTTCATGATTTCAATGGTTCAAAAGAAACATGTTTGAATTTTTTTAAAAAAAAGCATGGAAAAACACATATTGAACACACAAGGTACGATATCAACTATCCCCTCCCCCAACCTAATCAATATATTGTCCTCAATGTCGAAAATAGATAGGAAAGTAGAGTTTATGAGGTATTACCTAAAATGTGACTTATTGAAAAATAAAGCTGAAACAACACAATATATACACTATTAGTTGAAACCCTTAAGGATAAGTTTCACAGGCTGAGAGTCAAATTCATTTTGCATTTTTGACCATTGTCCTTATTGGACCAATCCACACGAGCCAATGCTGGATCAGATTCTAGCACATATGCTAGAAGTTGATTAATTAGTTGGTCAAGAATTGGAGCAGAAATGAGAATTCATCTAGCAGATGATGAAATAAAACCTTTTTTCTACAACATGATCTACAAAAGATAACAAACCATCAAAGAAACCATTAACATTAACAGTACCTACAAGTTTCTGATGAATATTAATTTGTGCCCAAGAGACAACTTGGAATCCTCCAATGTACCAAAACCACCAGGTAGACTGATGAATGTATCCGTATTGTTTAACATATTATAGACATTATGTCCTGAATATGTGACACTTTTAGCTCATCTCCAATAGCCATACATGTGATATTCTATATTGTTAAAGGTTTTGGGATAACTCCTAAAACTTTAACTCCTCCTACATGAGTAGAAGTAGCAACACTCCCCATTAACTCCAGACTGCCTCCCCCATACACTACCCTTTAAACTCACTATTTTTTTGTGGATTGCTTCCACAAAAGACTAAATACAGTTAAACTTGTGAGTAGAAGACTCTTCTATTTTTTTTATTTTTTTTTAAAGTTAGTTGTGCAAAAATAGAGCAAGTATGGTGCTATTTGTTTGAGGAGTAAATAGGAAATGCATTTATTGCACGTCTTTTTCTTTATTAGAAAGGTTGAAAATAAGGACACAAAATTTGAAAATTTGCTACTTACACGTGAATGTACATATAGTTGTGATTGTGACTCATATCTTTCTCTGATTTTACATACAGTAATAGCTTAAACACCCTCTATGGATCGAGGATATGCTTCCCATCCAGTTTTCTTATAAACTGACAAACAGGGTCTTTTAATGTCAGATTCCCAATACTATAATGCTCATATTCACCCCAGAAGTTATTCCATAAATCAAGAATTGCACATTGTACTAATCCACATTAATACATCTCAAGAGTCAATATAATGTCATCTAAAGACTCCTTACTCAATCCATCCATAATGAATTAAATTTTATTTTCTCAATTTTTAGAAACCATTCCTAAGGAATGACACATTACGTTGCATGTCCGTTGAGCACATTTGTGATAAACTTTTATTTTTTTGCCCTTTGTTTTTTTGAATATGTGGTTTTATAAAAACCAGGCATGTATCCAGTAAGCAAATTTGAAAACTCATGTGAAAACTCACCTGCTACTCTTACCTTTGCTTCAATTATACATCGTATGTCCCTTGGGATACCCTTGTACATAAGCATCCTTAAACTTTCAATCTTGGTTTTATAAATTTTTAAAATTACATTTCTAGGAAAAAAATGAAATCGCTTCTTGAGAGTTGGAAGAATGTCATCCATTTTGAAAAGAACAAGAAAAGAGAATGAGAAAAGGAGAGAAACTATGTACTGAGATTTTAGTTGTTTGGGAAACTAATAAATTCAATTTCAATAGCCATGGAGTACCATTTTCCACCACTTAATTGGGAAAAGAAAAAAAATAAAAGAAAGAAGCCTACAAAACAAACAAAGTTACAGAAAATATGTATATATATATATATACACATACTAATCATAACAAGGGTTAGAAAGAAAATAAATTCCCTCTTTTGAAAATTGATTATCTAGAAACGATTTTAAGTCTTTATCCATTTACTTTGAATACGTTATCATTTCTAGGATTCTCAATGTTAATCGCCTCATAAGGATATACCTCTTTTACAATAAAAAGACCACTCTTTCTAGGAAATAAATGCAATCGAGAATTATAAAGCAAAACCTTTTGACCAACCTCAGATGTTTGTCATGAAATTCTTTGATTCTTGTTGTATGAATTTTAGAATTCTCATATGCATCATTTCTCAAATTTTGAAGTTCATTGATTTACAATTTTTTACAATTTTAAAATTACATCAAAGTTGAAGTTAAACATTTTGATTGTCCAATAAGCTTTATGTCCAAGTTCAAAAGGTAAATGACAAGGTTTTCCATAAACTGTCTTAGAATGAGACATGCCTAATGATGTTTTAAAAGCAGTTCTATATGCCTAAAGTGTATCGTTAAGTTTAAAAGACCAATCTTTATAATTTGGTTTAACTGTCTTTTCCAAAATTTATTTTGTTTCCCTATTTGCAGGTTCAACTTGTTCATTTGTTTGAGAGTGATAAGGGGTTGCAACTTTATGTATGATTCTATATTTCCTCATTAAAGTTTTAAAAACTTTGTTACAAAAATGTTTTCCCCCATCACTAATAATGGATCGAAGAATTACAAATTAACTTAAAATATATTCTTTCAAAAAATTTATCACTATTTTGTGGTCATTATTTTGATAGGGAATTGCCTCGATCCATTTTGAGACATAATCTATAGCAATCAATATATAAATAAAACCAAATAATGAAAATGGTCCTATAAAGTCAATACCCCAATAGTCAAATATTTCAATCACTATGATAGGGTATATGGGCATCATGTTTCGCTTTGAAATGAATCCTGAGTTTTGATAATTTTCACAACTTTTTCAAAACTTGTAAATGTTTTTGAAAAAAGTTAGCCAATAAAATCCACATAACAAGATTTTTGCAGCTGTTTTTCTTTGTCAAAAAGTGACCACCACTTGTTTCTAAATGATAAAATTTAAGAATATTACATTTCTCATTGTCAGGCATGCATCTCCAAAAGATTTGATTATGACAATATTTGAATATGTATGGATCATCCTAATAAAAGTCTTTCACCTCGGTCAAAAACTTCTTTTTATTTTGGGAATTACAATGTGGTGGCATCTTTCTTGTCACAAGAAAATTAAAAATATCACCAAATCAATGTAAAATATAAACATTAATAGATGTTCATCAGGGAAAGTGTCATTAATGTGTGTGGTTTGAAATGAGACATCACAAACTAGTCTCGATAAATGATCACCCACCACATTCTCTACTCCTTTCTTATCTCGAATTGTAATGTTGAATTTATGGAGTAAAAGAATCAACCTAATTAATCTAGGTTTGGTATCGTTTTTTGACAAAAAGATATTTTAAAGTTGCATGATTACTGAAAATAACAACTGGTGAGTTAACAAGACAATATCTAAATTTGTCCAATGCAAAAACTATAGCAAGTAATTCTTTTTCAGTTATTGAATAATTCTATTGAGCACTATTTAAATTTTTACTTACATAGTAAATGACATATGGTTTTTTATCTTTTCTTTGTCCTAAGACAACTCCAACAGCATAGTCACTATCATCACACATTATTTCAAAAGGTAAAATCCAATCTGGAGACTGTATGATTGGAGCAGACGTAAGCATGCGTTTAAACTTAACAAAAATATTTTACACAATTTTCATTCCATTCAAAAATAGTATCTTTTGTTAGAATATTACACAAAGGTTTATATATTATACTAAAATCTTTGATAAATCTTCCTAAAAAACCATCATGTCCTAAAAATGATCTTACCTCCTTCACATACTTCGACATTGGTAAATTGGCAATTAACTCTATTTTAGATTTATCTACTTCAATAACTTTTGATGAAATATTATGTCCAAGAACAATATCAATTGTTAACATGAAATGACATTTCTCCCAATTGAGTACAAGGTTCTTTTTTTTTACAACTGATCAAAACCTTTTCTAAATTAGACAAGCAATCATAAAATAAATTACCAAAAAGAGAAAAATCATCCATGAAGACTTCAAGAAAACATTCAACCATGTCACTGAAAATGCTAAGCATGCATCGTTGGAATGTAGCTGGTGCATTACATAGTCCAAAAGGCATTCTTTGATATGCAAAAACACCAAAAGGACATGTAAAAGTAGTTTTCTCTTGATCTTTAAGTACAATTTTAATTTAATTATACCCAAAATATCCATCTAAAAAGCAGTAAAATTTATATCCTATAACTCTTTCTAAGATTTGATCCATGAAAAGTAATGAAAAATGATATTTTCTAGTAATTAGGTTGAGTTTCCAATAGTCAATGCACATTCGCCAACTAGTAGCAGTCCAGTTGGAATTAATTCATCATTCTCATTCTTAACTACAACAGATTTCTTTGGTACAACTTGAGTAGGACTTACCCATTCACTGTCAGAAATAGGATAAATGATTCAATTATCTAAGAGTTTAATGACTTTATTTCTGACTATTCTTTCATATTAGGATTTAGCCTTCATTGCATCTCCCTAGATGGTTTAGCATTCTACTCCAAATAGATGTTATGTGTGCAAATTAAAGGACTAATACCTTTAATGTCAACAATGGTCCATCCTAAAGTATTCTTGTGCATTTTTAGAGTTTCGGCCAACTTACCTTCTTAGGATGCATCAAGTTTGAAAGAAATTATTGCTGGAAAAGTTTCATTCCCACCTAAGAAAGAGTATTTCAAATCAAATGGTAAAGGTTTCAAATCAATCATGGAGTTTTAATACTTGAAGGAATAGATTGTACTGTTAATGATAAAAAGTTCTTCAAACCTTGGCTTCCAAAAATATTTTTCTTGTACCCACGAAAATTCAGAGAGAATGTTAGTGTGTGTCTCTTTACAAACATGACGTTTTCTTTTGATTGTACACAAATCTTTCAAAAATTTGGCATAAGGTGGAAGTTGCTTGATTGCATCCAATAATGGAATATTAATCTTGACTTGTTTAAAAACTTTAAAGAGTTCAACATTTGAGTTTAACTTTTGATTCGGTTGCAATATTTGAGAAAAATGAGCTAGAGGTGAGTTTTTTTCTTTTTCATCATCTTCAAACTCTCCTTCAATAAACTTACCTTCATCGTCAAGACTATTTCTATTCTTTATTTCTAAATATGGATTAGTAACTTTGTCCTTGGAATGAATAATCTTGTCAACAACTTTTTCATTCCGAAGAGTTCTGACCAAATTAGCCTCCTTGATAGAATTTTCACCTGAAGAAAAAACATTATACTGAGTGCAAGGATTAGGTTAAGGTTCAGCAGGAAATTTACCTTTTTATGTGTATGCAAAGAAGCTCTTAATGTTGAAAGTGTGATTTTAATCTCATTAATGGCTTGTGAAGTCTGGCTATTGATGTTTGTTTGTCTATGCAAAAATTCTTGCAAAGTCTCCTCAAGAGATTTTGTATGTGGAGCTGGATAAGAAGGAAAGTTTAGTGGCTTTTGTTAATGTAGCGGTTAGGCACGATTCTCATATCGCCAACTAAAATTGGGATGATTTCTGCATTGTGGATTGTAAGTTTTGGAATATAGAGAATGGAAAGGCTTTTTGAATGTGTTCATGAAATTTGCTTGAACTGAAATATTTGGACATTCATTGGTGGAGTGCCCCATAAGTTTACAATTGCTACAAACTTCTTCCTCTCGCACATATTTGATTTTCTTTACTTTTTTAAGTTTCATGACTTCAACTTTTCTTGTTTAACTAGGAATCTAGCATTTAGATCATCTTTTTTACTAAGGTAATATTTTCTTTTATTACTACTAGCAAGATTAGATCTAATAGAACCTTCGGAAGAATTAACACTATGTCATGATTGAGAGTTTTCTGTCAAATGGTCTATATATTCTATGGCTTCATCGGGTTTTTTATCAAGAAACTCACCATTACACACTGTTTCAACAAATTATTTTGTTTCAAGAGGTACACCTTCATAAAAGAAACTAATTAAGCATTATTTTTCAAAACCATGATGTGGGCATTAATTCAACAAAACTTTAAATTTTTCCCAACATTGAAAGAAAGCTTCATTAGAATTTTGAGAAAAAATTTGAATTTGTCTTTTCAAAACATTCGTTTTATGAGTTGGAAAGAATTTTTTCAAAAATTCAGCTTGCATTTCTTGCCAAGTGGCAGCTGACCCAGGTTTTGAAGAGTTAAGCCAAGTTTTTGCTTGATCTTTTAAAGAAAAATGAAATAATTCGAGCTTAACATACTTCATCAAATTCTTTTAGATACGAATAAGGACTTTCAGAGTCTAAACCATGGAAATTAGGAAGTAAAGGGATCATACCTGGCTTGAATCGAAAGTTATTTGCATTGAGAGGAAAAATGAAACAAGGAGAAGAATTTTGAAGAAGTTACAAGTAATAACACATGGTACGTACCTATTGATTCTCATTTTCATCCTGGACATTTTCTTTTTCAGCCATGGTGGAAGTGTTTGGAGTAACTCAAACAAATTTCCAAACAAAGTTTTAGAATTATTTCTAACTATATACCGAGAATTATGACTACGATACCATATGACCATATAATCATAAAAAAACACACACAATATTTACCAACCTAAAAACTTAACTTGTCTTCCCTAGCAACGGCGCCAAAAACTTGCTACAACTTTAAGGTTGCAAACCCAAGTGCAGGTTGTGTCATTTAATAAATTTCTCGTGAGTCCAAGGTCGATCCATAGGGAATTTGTTTGAGGATTATATTTCTAGAAAAAAATGCTTTATATGGTTTAGAATATACAAAAAAATAATATATACTATAACTAAAAAAAATCAAAGCAATAAAAGTACCGATAATTAGGGATCCACTCTTAAATTTTGAATGGGGGAACGATTATTTATTCTTTCTACCTTTTTTAAATGCCACAATTGGAATTCATACATAATGAAGGTTTCAATGGGAAGATGTTATCAAATGGCTCCCACAGTAAGATAATCATGATATTGTCTTACTGTTTGTAAATTATCTCTTAACACCAATACTTGTTTATGGGATCAAGTATTTATACACACATTTGTCTACAATAAATCAAGATTTTACATTACCAGTCGATGGGGTAGAATAGTACATCAAACTAAATGAACCCAAGTATTTTTTGTGCCATTGGTGATATAAAAATCAAGAATCTCCACTAAACAAGAAGGGTTTTAATGCAAACACTTATTTATGAGATTAAGCATTTGTGCATACCTTTGTCTACAATAAATCAAGGTTTTACATTAGCAGTCGGTGGGGTAGAACCGTACAATAAGTTAAATGAACCCAAGTATTTATTGTACCATTGGAGATACATAAATCAAGAATCACTACAAAACAAGGAGGGTTTCAATCAAAAATTAAAATAATAATACAACACTCCTGAACATTATGCACCTTTATAACCATTCTTCTTCCTCCATCAAGAGCTTCACCCTTTCTTCTCATCTAAATAAAATTTAAAAATACATAATGAAAGTAGAGAAGACTAAAAATTAAAGAAAAACTAGAGAATACATTTTTATTACTACTAGAAAACTTGGCCTAAAAAAAGACAACAATGAAACTTTCTCTCCCTCTCTAAGGGTTTTTATTTATATGTCTCAATGACATCCAAGAGCCCTTATTTATAGTACAAGAGCCTAAATTAACATATCTAAATTCACTCCAAATGTAATTCAAATATGCTCTAAATTTACTTGTCCTTTTCACATCTAAATTTTGTAACATAGTTTTCTCCCTAAAATCAGCTAATTTTGGAGATATGATCAACATAAAAGCTGCGTATTTATCTGTTAGCTTCATTTTTCAACTTGAATCACCTAATTCCAACCATTAGGGAGAAAGTTATGCTTGATTTGAAGAAATGTGTAAGCATAGATAGATTCCATCCATTGCACACATTTGGACAAATTTTTTGCTTTAATCAAGGTCGAATTGGGTTGAGCTTCCAACTGCAAAGTTGTATTTCAATCTCTTGAATTCCAAGTAAAGTAAGATTCAAGTCCATAGGGATTTTGAGCATGGAGTTATGCCAAAAATACAAAAACTGCATAAGTTTGGAAACTTGCTTATTTTGAATTTAATGCAAGCCCAATCATCACTTGCAAAATACAAGTGATTTTTTGTATATATTTTGATAGACATGTGATGGGCTTAGGCAAAAATGGCCCTTTTCTTCTAATTGCGATGCTTTTTTTACCCAAAAAAAATATTATCTCCTAACTTGCTCACAAAACGTGTTGCCTTCTTTAGTAACAACTTAAACGCCCTCTGTAGGTCGAGGATAAACTTCTCATCTAATTTTCTTATAAACTGACAAATAGGGTCTTTCAATGTCAGAATCCTAATACTATAACACTCATATTGAATCCACTTCTTGTACTTCGACATCTTTTGTAGGTTTCTTACAAACATTAAACACATTTAGTTCTAAAGACATATTTCCAAAATATAACTTCAAAATACCATTCTTACAAATAATCAGAGCCTTTGAAGTTGTAAAAAAATGTCGATCCAAAATGATAGGAATTTGTGTATGTGTATGTGCAACAGGCTCTGTGTCCAAAATAATGAAATTCACTGGAAAGTAAAACTTATCAGTTTGTACCAACAGATCTTCTACTACTCTATTTGGAACTTTAATCGAACGGTCAGCTAGTTGGAGTACAACAGAAGTTGTTTTAAGTTCTTCCAAACCTAACGGTTCATAAGCTAAGAAAGGTAGAAGATTTACACTAGCACCAAGATCAAGCAATGCACGCTCTATTCTAGTGTTTCCTATGGTAAAAGAAATGGTTAAACAACCTAGATCTTTTTACTTGGGTGGAGTGAATTATTGAATGATTGAACTAACATTTTCAGTTACAATTGTCTTCTTTTGTACATGATGTTTTTTTTTATTGTACACAAATCATTCAAAAATCTAGCATAAGGTGGAACTTGTTTGATTGCATCCAATAATAGAATATTAATCTTAACTTGTTTAAAAACTTCAAAGAGTGCAACATTTGAGTGTAACTTTTGTTTCAGTTGCAATATTTGAGGAAAATGAGCTAGAAGTGAGTATTTTTCTTTCTCATCATCTTCAAACTCACCTTCATTTAACTTACCTTCATTGTTAAGACTATTTCCATTCATCATTTCAGAATATGGATTAGTAACTTTCTCCTTGGAATGAATAGTCTTGTCACCAACTTTTCCATTCCGAAGAATTGTGACCAAATTAGCATTCTTGATAGAACTTTCACCTGAAGAAAAAACATGACACTAAGTGGATGGATTAGGTTGAGGTTGAGCAGGAAATTTACCTTTTTCATGTGTACGCAAAGAAGCTGTTAGTGTTGAAAGTATGTTTTTGATCTCATTGATGGCTTGTGAAAGTCTGGTTATTGACGGTTGTTTGTCCATGCATAAATTCTTGCAAAGTCTCCTCTAGAGATTTAGTATGTGCAACTGGATAAGAATAAAAGTTTGATGGCTTTTGTGAATGTAGCGGTTGGGCACGGTTCTTATCTCTCCAGCTAAAATTGGGATAATTCTCCATTGTGGATTGTATGTTTCAGAATACAAATAAAGAAAAGGTTTTTTCAATGTGTTCATGAAATTTGCTTATACTAGAATGTTTGGACATCCGTTGGTAGAATGCCCCATAAGTTTACAATTGTTACGAACTTCTTCATCTCACACAAATTTAATTTTCTTTACTTTTTTAAGTTCCATTGCTTCAACTTTTCTTGTTAAACTAGCAATCCTAGCATTTAGATCATCTTCTTGACAAAGGTAATATTTTTCTTTATTACTATTAGAAAGATTAAATCTAATAGAACCTTCGGAAGAAGTAACACTATGTCATGATTGAGAGTTTTCTGCCAAATGGTCTAGATATTCTAGGGCTTCATCTGGTTATTTATCAAGAAACTCACCATTACACATTGTTTTAATAAATTATTTTGTTTCAGAAGATAAACCTTCATAAAAGAAACTAATTAAGTACCAATTTTCAAAATCATGATGTGGGCATTAATTCAACAAAACTTTAAATTTTTCCCAACATTGAAAGAAAGCTTCATTAGAATTTTGAGAAAAATTTTGGATTTGTCTTTTCAAAACATTCGTTTTATGAGTTGGAAAGAATTTTTTCAAAAATTCAGCTTGCATTTCTTGCCAAGTGTTAACTGACCTAGGTTTTAAAGGGTGAAGCCAAGTTTTTGCTTTATTTTTTAAAAAAAAAAGAAATAATTTGAGCTTAACAATCTTATTTGTACAAGTTTGATTTTCAAAAGTGGCACATACTTCATCAAATTGTTTCAGATTTGTGTAAGGACTTTAAGAGTCTAAACCATAGAAGTTAGGAAGTAAAGGGATCATACCTGGCTTGAATTAAAAGTAATTTGCATTGAGAGGAAAAATGAAACAAGAAAGAGAAGAATTTCGAGGAGGTTGCAAGTAATAACACATGGTACGTACCTCTTGATTCTTATTTTTATCCTGAACACTTTCACTTGCAGCCATTGTGGAAGTGTGTGGAAGTGACTCAAATAAATTTCCAAATAAAGTTTTAGAATTATTTCTAACTAAACGATGAGAATTATGATTACGATACCATATGAACATATAACCACACAATATTTACATACAAACCTGATTACTTACCTTGCTTTCCCTAGCAACGGCGCAAAAAACTTGCTACAACTTTAAGGTTGCAAACCCAAGTGCAGGTTGTGTTAGGTAATAAATTTCTTAGGAGTCTGAGGTCGATCCACATGGAAGTTATTTGAAGTTTTTGAATTTATATTTCTTAAAAGATAGGCTGAATATGGTTTAGAATATAAAGAAAAATTTATGTTATAACTAAGAAATCAAAGTAAAAAAAAGTATTGAGGATTAGGAATCCGCTCTTGAGTTTTGGATAGAGAAATGATTATTTATTCTTTTTGCCTCTTTTAAATGTCATAATTGGAATGCATATATATTGAAGGTTCTAATGGGAAGATGTTATCAAATAGCTTATGCATTAAGATAATCACGATATTATCTTATTGTTTGTAAATTATCTCTTAACACCAAACATGGTTATAGGATCAAATATTTATAAACACCTTTGTATACAACAAATCAAGGTTTCACTTACAAAGCCCAATAATACTTAACACCAATACTTGGTTATTTTGAATTAATGCAAGCCCAACAATCACTTGTAAAGTCCAAGTGATTTCTTGCATATATTTTGATCTACACATGATGGACTTAGACAAAAATAGCCCTTTTCTTTTAATTATAATGCTTCTTTGATCCAATAAAATATTATCTCCCAACTTGCTCATGAAATGTGTTGCCTTATTCGGTTTTATTTTGGATCTTTTTTATCTCTTTTTGTTCATTGGTTTCCAAATATAAAACATTAATAAAACTATAATATTAACAAAAATAAAGAAAGGAAAGTATAAAAAATTTGATACAAAAATATGTTATAATATGCACTTATCAGGCCACTCATTAACCTTCATATACGAAAATCATACACCCAACGTAAACAACTTGTGATTGTTATGTAATCGATAAATACATTAAATTGCATGCTATCATGCATAAGATTATCATGGTGTCTTAATTTTGTCTAAGGACTAATTAACGGACTATCATAACTAGAAAATTCGCATTCTACGAATAAGTTTTTCAATTGAGAATTTTCTATGGACCAATTCGTTGTACTTGTTCTCCAGCAAGCACCTGCACATATGCATTAAGGTCACCATACCGATGCCTATAGAGTAAAATATCTTCTTTTCGAGTATGCATAATGTGCGTGAGTCTATTGGGCTTATTGATGTCTTATCTCAATGAATCCTTGAATCAGAATAAATTTAGATTAAATTCATGGAGGCATATTGCATGATCGTCATCATATATGCGACATGCCCCATTCCTACGTATGCTTAGAGGACTTTATCAAATTGATTAAAATAATTAAAGATAAAGAGATGTCTATATTATTAATAAACTTTTGAATAGGATGTTTTGTACAAGAGTATAAAAGCTAGCCAAACTAGTTGTCTCGTAGGACACTAATCTAATAATCTCCCACTTACCCTGGTGTCAATTGCTCATGTATCTAACACCCATCTTCTCAAGATGTCCTTCAAATACTTTTTGAGCTAAGGGTTTTGTCAGTTGATCTACTATATTTTCTGCCTAAGCAACCCTCTCTACTTTGATGTCGCCTCTACCAATAATCTCTCGAATCAGATAGTATCACCTCATGGTGTGTTTGGATCTTGATGAGGCCTTCACTTATTTACTTGTGCAATAGTCCCATTGTTATCACAGTAGACTGCAATTGGATCAACAAGGGTCAAAACTATGCCCAACGCTTGGATGAAGTTCCTCATCCAAACACCCTTTTTCGCTACATCACATGCAATGATATATTCAGCCTTGGTAGTGGAATCCACAATCATCTCCTGCTTGAAAATCTTTTGGCTGATCATGCTATCGTTACGGTAAATACGAATCTAGACATAAACTTTGAATCGTCCACATTGGACTAAAAGTTAGAATCAGTGAAGTCTTCTAATTTCAATTCTCTGTTGCCATAAACTAAGAGGATATCCTTAGTTCTTCATAAGTACTTAAGAATGCTTTTCATGGCTTTCCAATACTCTCATCTGGATTGGACTGATATCTGCTCGTAACACTCAGAGCATATACCACATCAAACCGTGTACATAGCATAGTATATATAATGTTTCTAATAGCATATGCATGTGGTATACTAGTAATTCTTTCTCTTTCCTTTGGAGTCTTTAGGGACAGATTTCAAAAGAAATATCCCATGACTTATGGGTAAGAATCCTATTTTGTATTCTTCCATGCTATACCTCTTTAGCATCTTGTCTATGTACATGAATTAGGATAGTCCGATCATTCTTTGGGTCTATCTCTATAGATCCTAATCCCCAAGATACACGATGCTTCTCCCAAATCCTTCATGGAGAATTGAATAGACAACTAAGCTTTCATTGACTACAACATTCCTACATTATTTCAAATGAGTAGGATGTCATCAACATAAAATAAAATAAACATCACCGCGCTCCACTAACCTTCTTGTACACATGGTTCTTTCAGATTCTTGAGGAAACCAAATGATTTGATTACCATGTTGAAGCGGATGTTCTAGCTTTGAGAAGCTTGTTTGAGTTCATAAATGGTTCTCTAGAGCTTGCAAACTTTGGGCTCACTCCCTCTATATAAAACCCTCTAGCTGCCTTATGTAGATCTCTTCCTCGATGGTCCTGTTGAGGAAGGCGATCCTCACATTCATTTATCATATCTCTTAGTCATAATACACTGATATGGCAAGTAAAATCCGAACGGATTTTAGCATCACCATTGGTAAGACATTTCCTCATAGTCAATTTCTTACTTTTGAATATAACATTTTCGCAACCAGTCATGCTTCATAGTCACTACCTCTACATCTACTCCAACCTTCTACTTATAGACCCATTTGTAGCTAATGGGTACAATATTTTATGGTGGGTCCACCAAGATTTATACCTTGTTAAAGTACATGGAAATCATCTCAGATTGCATAGCCTCTTGCCATTTTCCCGAGTCAATGTCAAACATCACTTCTCCATAATTCTTTGGATCACTATCCAAAGAATACTACTTGTTGTTCTCAAATAAAAAATCATACCTCTCGAGTGGCCTTGAGATTCTTTCAGATCTCCTAGGAGGCTGTGTGATTAATGTGTTAAGCCTTGTATGGTTTTCATCTCAATGAGTTTTTTCTACTTTTTACTATTTTAGATACAAAGATCATATTTGTTTTACTCAATTTTATTGGAAATATCACTTTTTTGTCTCCTCATTTTTTACCAAAAACACTTCTCAACCTTATATTCTCAATTTTCAACCCTATATTACATCATTGGGACCCACTAATACCACCTATATATACATAATATATCACTATTTTCAAACAACGTTAATGTAATAAGACCCACTAAATACAAATTATCTTAATAAATTATCATATCCAAACTAAACTTTCAAAGTGGACCCCTCCACTATCAATTTTTTCCAATTATATACTATTATTTTTCAAACAACATTATTTCGGTGGTTTCACCACTTACATATCATTCATATAAATTATCATTTTATCAAGTTTTTTATAAAAAATTAAAAAAAAATATTAAATGAAACATATTTTCATCCTACACCCTATAAATTCTTCATCAAAACTTCTATAACAACATATTTTCATTTCTACACAAATTCCAATAAAAAGTTAAAAATTCATCCCAATGGATGAAAAATTAGATTCTTTATTGGGATGAAAATCATAAATCCCCTTGGTGGTGGTTCAGGCATTCCTACCTCTTGTGGGATATTCTATAGTTCTTGAATTTTTTCAAGTTCTACAACCTCACATTTTTCATCCAATAAAATTTCTACTCAAGAAATGTGGCATTCTACAAAACAAACACCTTTTATTTCGAAGGGTCATAGAAATAGTATCCAAAGAATTCCTTTGTATACCCCACAAACATACATAAGATGGATCTCCTACTTCTTGAGAGCTGGAGTGTGCAACCTTCTTTCTATTTTTACTGGGGATGAGTTTGATGCCTTCCCTCATTGTTCAACTTTTCCAAGGTGTTGGCATAGAATTCGTGCAGCTCTAATGATCTCATATAGCTTATCCTACTCGTCACAAGTGGGGAACTCAGTTTCATGTATTTTCCTTGGCTGAGGCTAATGGTAAAGTTGGTAGTTAAGGCACAAGTGAAGAGTGAGGTTGTCGGACAAGGTATAGAGTTAGTCAATTCATTGATCGAGGCATAAAGTTAGTTGAGGCATAGACTCGATTGAGGTTGTCGATCAAGGCATAAAAGTCGGCCAAGGTTGCCGATCAAGTCACAGAGTTGGCTGAGCTCATCGATCGAGGCACAAAGTTGGTTGAGGATACCGGTTGAGGTACAGGGCTAGTCTAATCACCTCTTTTTTTCTTCTTTATAAGTTATACCTATCATTGTCTATTTTTACTCCTATTTTCATCTCCACTTTAGCATACACTCGAGGTTAGATTCTCTATTTCCTTAAAGGATCGACTTATTTGCACAAAAGATCAAGCAGAAAAGCTTTACTTCTAACTTTCTCATTCTTGTTGGTTCATCTACTTATGAGGTTTTCTTGTCTACCCCGACTCTTTTAAAGCTAAGAAGGTGTCTTGAATTCATGGTAATCAATGCTTTCTTCGCCACTTATAAGATTGTTGTTTTTAAGGGATTTGCTGACTTCTGCTATAAAGGAGTGCACTTTTAAATTAGGCTATTGTCATTGTGTCAGGAGGTGCTTGTCACCTTACTAGGAAGGTGCGCTCCATGGGGAGGCATGTCTCATTCTACTAGAGGGGTGCCCTCTAGGGAGAGGTGCTTATTGCCATACATGAGGAAGGTGGTGTTATGCCCTCGTCGCCATACTAAAGGATGACATTCTTGGGAAGATATTTGTTGTTGTATTGGGGAGGGCACTCCTAGGGGAGATGCTTTATCATAAAAGAACATTTGGGTAGGTTCTACTATTGTTTCCACTTTTATTACCATCTTCCTCTTCATGGGCTCTTCCCACTTCTGTTTTATTCTATCAAAGCCCCTACTGCTAAGGTCAATACTTGGCTGCTTGTTGGGATAACTTCCTTGCTCGGGTGGAGGTATCTCTTATGACAACCATCTAAGCTTCTTGTGTCACCAATAAGATTGATGTTGCGAGGGAATTTACTTTGCGATACTCCTGTGAGAGGAATGGGAATGTACTTCTCCAATAGCCTCTCGTGTTGAGTGATATTGTACATCACACTATCTGTGAATTCTTTGCTTTTTCTGACCTTCGTCTCGCATCATCATCAAGTGGAGATACTTGATTATTGACTTCTTTTCGAGTATCACATAAAGCTTTTGAGATTCTTTGCCTTAGCACGATCTTTTCATGCTCTCTTTACTCGACTCTTAGATGAGAGACTCAGTTGTCGACTTCTTCTTGGATGTTAGCTTTTTTTCTTCATGCCTCTTTCTATCTCAGTTCTTCTCATCTCATCTCAATCCTCTTGGGAGTTGGGAACGAGTTTGAACTTCATCGAGAAGACTAAGGGCGCTTATTTCTATGTATGTTCTCAGCATAGTAGGTCACTGCCCCTGTTGCTGTTCTTGCTGAGACGTCTTCTATCAGTGCTAAGGGGTCCTCCTGGGTGATCTGCAATACTATTGCTCTAGCTAGCGCTCCTTATCGTGGAGGTAATATCTCGTATCGATAGGGAAACTCTCTGGACTGTTGATTCGCTCCATTGTTGCTATGTCTTCCCTCATGATGGGCATCTTAGATTCTGATTTTTCGAGCTCTAGATCTCATCAACATTCTCATTTTTTAGGCAGGTATTCCCACAGACGATACCAAAATATATAGAATGCTCTGGATTATCGAGGATCAATTTCTCTTGCATGATCAACTCCTCTCATGGGATTGATTGCTTAATGGGTTTCTTTCTATGATATGGACAAACTTTTAGAGACTTCGAGAGAGCCCCGATAAAATCTTTCGATGATCAAGTCAGACTTGAGCAAGGGAATATAGAGAGATATAACATAAGCAGTCAGTTTGTAATGAATCGAACATACCATAAAATAAATCTATTTTGACATATTTTTGTATCAAATTCTTTATACTTTTCTTGATTTATTCTTGTTAATATTAGAGTTTTATTAATATTTTATGTTAGGGAATCAATTAACAAAAAAAGATCAAAAAGAGTCAAAATAAAATCAAAAAAGAAAACACGTTTCATCAGCAAGTTGGGAGATGACGAAAAAGAAACTGATTTTTGTATATTGCATTTCTATTTACATTGGAAAGTTATATAATACAAAAATTTACATGTGTCCTAAATTAGTGCATATACACCATAAATACTTTCAAAGAAAAGAAAAACAAATCACTAGTTATAACTAATGTTGATTGTCAGATTTGAAGAATATTCCTAAATTTGTGCATTGATTGATTTGACATTCCTTAACCCTCCCCTCAAGTTTGGAATGTATGTTGATAATTCCTAACTTACCATGTAGAGTCGAAAATTGTGAAGAATTCAATGGTTTTGTAAAAATATCCGCTGGCTGGTCTGACATAGATACATGATTCATCTTGATCATTCCTTCTTGAACTTTTTCTTGTATAAGATGACAATCAATTTCTATATGTTTTGTTCGCTCATGGTAGACTGGGTTTGAAGCAATGTGAAGCGTTGCCTGATTGTCATAATGTAAATTAACAAGATGTGAATACTCAATACCCAAATCTTGTAGAATTGTTCTTAACCAAATAATTTCACAATAGGTGGCAGCTATTGATCGGTACTCGGTTTCTGCACTGGACCATGATATTTTCATTTGCTTTTTAGTTTTCCAAGTAATTAATGAACTCCCAAGAAATATATTGTACCTAGCAACTGATCGTCGAGTGTCATGACACCTAGCCCAATCTACATCACAAAAAGCATTTAGTTAGATTGAACTTTCTATTGGAGAAATATTCCTTGCCCTGGTGTTTGTTTCACATATCGCAAGACACAATGAGCGACTTCAAAATATGGTATATGTGGCTTGTCCGTAAACTAGCTCAAACCATGGACTGCATATGCCAAGTCAGGTTGTGTGATAGTCAAATAAATTAAGCTCCCAATTAGTCTTCAGAATGAGGATAGATCACTGATGTATTCACCTTCAAACTTACTAAGAGAGAGGCTTTGTTCCATGGGAAAGGAAACTGGTTTTGCACTAAGATATCCAACATCTTCAAGCATCTCAAGAGTATATTTTCTCTGTGAAAGAGTAATGCCTTTCTTAAACTGTTCAACCTCTATTTTGAGAAAATACTTCAATTATCCAAGATCCTTCAATTTGAATTGATTTTTCAAGAATGATTTGGTATCTTTAATATCTTGTGGATTGTTTCCTACTATTATGACATCATCTACATAAATTAGGAGAGTAGTGAATATACTATTATGGGATCGAACGAACAAAGAATAATTAGCCTTTGATTGCTTGGAAGTTGGCCTTTTTTAAAGCAGTAGAGAGTTTAATGAACTACTGACGCAAAGCTTGTTTGAGGTCATACAATGATTTGTGAAGTTTGCAAACTCGAGGTCTCTCCCTTTCGTCCAAAACCAGAAGGTAAAGACATGTAACATCTTCATCAAGATCTCCATGCAATAAGACATTATTGACATCGATTTGATGAAGATGCAATGTTGAATTAAAGTTATGGCAAGAAAAAGATTAACTATCACAAGCATTGCAACGGGAACAAAAGTTTCTTAGTAGTTTAGACCATCGACTTGGTTATATCTCTTTGCTACCAATCTAACTTTATACTATTCTACTTTACCTCTTGGTGGAGTTTAACCTTGTATACCCATTTGCACCCAACCGACTTCTTTCCAGGAGGTAATGGTTGCAGAGACCATATGTAATTAGCTTTAAGAGTATCAAGTTCTTGTTGCATAGCAAGACGCCATATAGGATCACAAATTGCTTAGGCAAAAGATGATGGTTCTTTTTCAACTGAAAGATAAGTGGTGAAAGTATGGTGATTGGGAGATGATCTATCATATGAAAGAACACGAGATAGAGGGTAAGTAATATATGTAGCTTCAACCAAGGCCTAGTTTGATGCTGGGACTTTTCTTGAAGAAAGAGAAATACCAACATGATACTCACGCAGATAACCAGGAGTTGTCGTAGTGCGCGTCTGCCGCAATGAAAGTATTTGTGCATCTAAAGATAAGGTAGAAGTAGGTTCATCAATGGGTCCAAAAGTAGTAGGTAAAGGAAGATCATGGGAAGAGGCTTCACTATTAGAATAAGAAGGAAGTCCTACTTAAGAGATATGATCAGGTGGTAACACTTCAGTATTTGGAAAAAAATATGGAGTGGATTCATCATTATTGTATATTGATGTGTGATGAGGCTTTTGCAATAATTCTGCAGCGGAAGATGGAAAAGAAAAAATATCCTCATGAAAAATGACATCACGTGACACTGTAGCCCTTTTGACCATACGGATAACATAAGAAAGGCAGCGAGTGGCTCTAGGATCAAATTTGGTCGAACACTGGTGATGTGTTGAGACAAAACATAAGTAGTCAAATACTCGCAAATGGTCATATATGGGCTGTTTGTGAAATAGCATTTCAAAAGGTGTTTTTCCTTGAATAAAGGGTGTGGGAGTTTAATTAATGAGGTAGGCAGCAATGAGGATGGCATCTCCCCAAAATTTCTTAGAAAGATTGTCTTGGAACAATAAGGATTTGGCTATATTGAGAAGGTGATGGTGTTTTCTTTCGACTACTCCTCTTTGTTGTGGAGTGGAGATACAACTAGTTTGATGAATGATACTTTTATCTAAATAAAAATTCTTCATTGTAAATTCAAGTCCATTATCACTTCGAAGAATTTTGACTTTCAACCAAAATTGTGTTTCAACAAAATTCATGAACTTGGTGATATATATATATATATATGTGAGTATGTGATTCATGACGCATCAAATATGTCCATGTGCAACGAGTGTAATCATCAACTATGGTAAGAAAATAATATGCTCCTGTAATTGAAGGAACATTGTACCATTCCCAAATATCAACATGGATTAACTCAAAATGTACTTTAGTGTAAATAGAACTTGATAAAAATATGGAACGAGTGTGTTTAGCTAATGGGCAAATTAAATAATCAGAAATATTGTAAAATCTTATGTCCCTAATAGAATGAGATAGCAAACTAAAAGCCTTATTTGATAGATGCCCAAGGTGATGGTGCCAAAGTTTCAGGGAACAAGAGATTGGTTAAGTGACCGCATGACATCTGGTTCGCTGTGGAGTATCAAGGTAGTAAAGTCCTCCTCGCTCA
The DNA here is from genome assembly GCA_019321725.1 of Paulownia fortunei. Taxonomy (NCBI): domain Eukaryota; kingdom Viridiplantae; phylum Streptophyta; class Magnoliopsida; order Lamiales; family Paulowniaceae; genus Paulownia; species Paulownia fortunei. Next base: position 18,349,946 of record CM033107.1, on the reverse strand, counting down.
ATTCCCATCCCAATCATCTTCCCCGATCGTTGGTCCTGTAGCATACAAGTATTATTAGTAAATATGGCAAAGTAGTGGGAATTGTTTAGAAGCTTGCTAATGGAAATCAAGTTTAATTTAAAAGAAGAGACACATAACACATCATGTAAGGTGAAATTAGAAAATTAAATGCTCCCTATATATGTCACAGTGGCAATGGCTCCATTGGGTAGATGCACAGTTCGATTGGCAACACGAGATTTTATGGTTAACAAGTCAGCTGAGTAAACCATATGATCTATGGCTCCTGTGTCGAGTATCCACTGCATTTCTTTATTAATAACAGAAGCATAAAAGAATGTACCTGAGAGATCATTCATGGCAGATGCACTACTAACATGGTTGGCCATTGAATGGACTTATTCCCACTAAGTAGTATCATGAGATTTTGATATTGTTCTATTGTGAGAGTGAATGGTGTATTGGCATCTACGTGATTAGCCTTGGAGAAAAAATTCTCACGCTCTCGGTGATCTGGTCTGTTGCCTATAACATTCATTTTTTACAGCTTTTTACAAACATTTATAGTGTGACCTTGTCAATCATAATAATCATATTTAAGGTGTGCTCGACATGTCTTTGAAGTGTGCCCAATTTTATCACAACTTTCACATTTTAAATGCGGATTTTTAGCTATGAAAATCCTCTCAGGTCTTCATGAGTTGTTTTTCACAACAAAAGTTGAGGTTTCAGCCAGTAGTGTACCTCTATTCGATAGGTTTGTAAATATTTATCCTTCATAAATATTCTGTGTTTATTTTTTTTATGATTATATAGTCATATGGTATCTGTAACACCCCCAATACTACACACACATATATATTTATAGATATAATAATTTTGACATGATAAATCCTGTGCGCATGTACAAATTTTTTTTTTCTTCCTGTAATAGCATAATAAATAATAAACTATTTTTCTCACTCACAAACTAATATATATATACACCTGCAGAGAACCCATAACAACCATAACATTTACATACCCATGTACAGAAAAGTTTTAAAAGTAACAAACAGTACAAATTTGAAAACCTAATACAATAAACTCTAAAATCAAATAAGTTAACAACCAGCTCAACAAGTCGTCATCCATGTACACTGATCCTCAGAACCTATAGGAGCTCCAGCAGCTTGCTCAGTAAGTCCATGGGTTCAAGTATCATCAAACTCAGCTACAATGCATGAACTACGTGAGTTAATGCTCAGTAAATGAAAATCATGCATGCTGAAGGGGATAATCCAACATAAATGCAATACATTTCTATGAGATCATGACAAGAATGCGAACTCATACATCAAAATCATTTCATTCAAAATCATTTTCCATCACTGGGCCCTTGGCCCACCTACTATGTACCGAATAGAACTCTCAACAATATCAATAATCACATGGTCATAAACAGATTGACACAGTCTAGGGGCCATCTCCTGGGATCACCAAAGGTCCACCCCCTGTCTTCCCCTATGACCCTCCAGAAGTATTCCCACCAGCGGCATAAATAAGGGCACAGTCAAGTGGTCCACCCTCTCGTGACTATCAGAGGCACACCCCCTGTCAACCTCTATGATCCTCCAAAAGGTAATACTCGCGGCGCCCCAAATTTCATATAAATAAGCCACACATGGGCCTCGGTACACTAGTAGTAGCCAACCAAAATATTTTCTTTCTGAAAATAATGTTATGCATACAAAACCTTAACTATGAGCACATGTTATGCATGCACGTGTAAATATTGATAAATGGCATATTCAATGACACAGTGAATCACATGTCCTGTCATCCAAACAACGTATGCACTATAAGATATTTATAATACTCATCAAAACACTCATCAAGACACAAGGATCACATTTAATATAAATAAGCTAAGAAATACTATACCCATGCATTGTAGTTGCAAATGAATTTTCACTTACCTTCTACCTTTGATATCCTACTGAAGGTTAACAAGATCCTCCTCCCTAACCTTAGATATAAGACGGCCTGTAAAAGTATAACGTATTAATTTTTATTTTTAATCAATAGGTTTCTATATCAAATTTCATAATGGATCTTAAATCTTAAATTTAATTAAGTAACAATCAAACCTTAAAATTTTTATATTTCACCCCAATCAGAACCTTTTAAATACTTTAATTTCTCGTCTTAAATTTATTCTAATATTATTTAATTGATATGTTATAATCATATAATCAATCTCTCAATTTAATTAACTCTGTCATCCAATTAATATAAGATAATAAAATCAAATATTCGTAACTAATTTCAAATTAAAGGTGTATATTAGTTATTGTCTCACAAGTAGATAACTAATTAACTTGGATCAAAAAATTTCTTTCAAATTAGAAATAAACAACATAAACATATATTTTTATCCGTACAAAAATAAGAAAGGATTTACCCAAAATTTTCTCAAATTTCTACGGTTGAAATTTATTCGTGCTATTTTTTCTTCTTTTATTTTCTTTTTCTTTCTTTGCTGCCGTGCGGACGTGGGTGTGTGGTGTTTTTATTTTAGCCATATGTTTGTGTGGTGTGTGTTATTACTTAGTAAATAAATATAATATAATATATTATATATATACTTATCCTTATCATATATATATATATATATGTATACACTACATATGCTTATCCTCATCATATATATATATATGTATACACTATACATGTATACATATGTATGTATATATATATTATATTATACACCATATACTTATATATATTATATTTTTTTCTATATAATCAATTCAAAATATTATTTATTTATTTTTATATATATTTATTTATAAGCCCCTAAATTTATTTTATATTAAAAAATTACACCCTCTTAATTAATATGATAATGTCCTTATTTTCTTTTATTATTATTATTACTATTACTATCATTATTTTCTCCATAATTAATTTATTTGTATAGTTTATCCTATACCGATAAACACAATGATGCCACCTTTCACTTACGTGTATCATAATATTATCTGATAGTTGACACTTAAATTCTCATATCTTAGTACCAACTCAACCAATTAGGTTAAAGAATCTGGAGACTAATATCGGTGACAACTTCAAAAGTTTAATTATTAAAATATCGTATAAAATATAATGCATTATAAAATATCAATTAAAATGCAATGACACATATGTGGCATAAAATGCATGAACTATATTGATCAGGTGAGTAGTGCGAGGCTCAGGTATTACATCATTCCCTCTTTATGAAAATTTCATCCTCAAAATTTTGCTTACCAAAAAAGCTCTGGGTATTTGGCTCTCATTTCATCTTCTCTTTCCCATGTAGCCTTTTTCGTTGACTGGTCCCTTCACAGTACCTTGACTAATGGGATTTTCTTATTTCTAAGTTGCTTTATCTCCCATAGTAGAATCTCGACGGGTCTTTCCTCGTAACTCAAATCTGATCTCAACTCTACTGGTTCATTTTGTAGAATGTGGGATGGATTCGCAACATACTTCCTCAACATGGATACGTGGAATATATTGTGTACTTGAGGTATTGATGTAGGCAGATCAAGTTTGTAAGCAACATCACTTTTCTCTCGGTAATAGAAAATGGACCAATGTATCTGGGACTCAACTTTCCTTTGTTCCCAAACCGCATAATACCTTTCATTGGAGCTACCTTGAGAAACACTTGATCTTCTATGGCAAACTCTAGCATCCTCCTTCTTTGGTCTACATAACTTTTCTGTCGACTCTGGCAGTTTTCATTCTTTTTCGGATTTGTAACACAGCCTCTGTCATTTCCCAAATCATGTCCGGCCCTAAAAGTTTCTTTTCACCTACTTCATCCCAGTGAACTAGAGATCTGCATTTCCTGCCATACAGTGCTTCATAAGGAGCCATCCCAATTGTAGCCTAATAACTATTGTTATATGAGAATTCTACCATAAGTAGATACTTGCTCCACTATACTTGAAAATCTAATACGCAGGCTCTAAGCATATCTTCTAAGGTTTGTATTGTTCATTCAGATTGCCCATCAGTCTGAGGATAATATGCAGTACTGAAAGATATTTGCGTCCCCAATGCCCTCTGTAGACTGCTCCAGAAGGTAGATAGAAATCTAAGTCCCTGTCAGAAGTAATGGATAGTGGTACTCCATGGAGTCTAACCAATGTATATATATATGTGCACATCGATCTATGGAATAGGTTGAACAAATGGGAAGGAAATGAGCTGATTTAGTTAATCTGTCCACAATCACCTAAATAGAATTATGACCTTTCATGGTTTTGGGTAAACCCACCACAAACTCCATAGTAATTCTTCCACATTTTCATTCTGGAATAAGCAAAGGTTGCAAAGTTCCCACTAGTCTTTGATGTTCTGCTTTTATCTGCTGACATGTCAAACATTGGTCCACATACTGTGCAATATCTCTTTTCATACCTGACCACCAGTAATGCATTTTCAAGTCTCTATACATTTTGGTAGCTCCTGGATGTATTGAATAAGGTGTTGAATGTGCCTCTATAAGAATATATTTTCTGATGTTATCCACAATGGGCACATATAATCATTCCCTAAATTGTAGCACTCCATTCATGAAGGTACCCCCGAAGCAATATCCTTCTTTACCTTGTTGAATTTTATCAATTAACGTCGGTTGGAATGTCAAGGCTGCCAACTTTATTTCTATTTCTCCTAATTGTACAATCTCCACATTTATTTTTTAGAATTCAATTAATTGTGGTCTCTGAATAGAAAGAGTAGTTGCGGTACCTTGTATTGATTTTCTGCTCAGTGCATCTGCCACCACATTAGCCTTACCCGGATGGTAGTTGATAATACAGTCATAATCCTTTACTAGCTTCAACCACCTTTGTTGTCGCATATTCAGTTCTTTTTGTGTGAAGAAGTATTTTAAACTCTTGTGATCTATATAGATTTCACACCACTCCCCATATAGATAGTACCTCCATATCTTCAATGCAAATACCACTGCAGCAAGCTCTAAATCATGTGTAGGGTAATTTCTTTCATATTTTTTCAACTAACTCGATGCATATGCAATCACTTTCCCATTTTGCATCAGTACACATCCCAAGCCATTCTTTGAGGCATCACTGTAAACTACAAAGCCTCCAGTACCTGATGGAATTGAAAGAATAGGTGCTAATGTCAACCTCTTCTTCAATTCTTGGAAACTTTGCTCATATGTCTCTGTCCATTTAAATGTTATACCCTTTCGTGTTAATTGTGTTAAAGGGGAAGCAATCTTGGAAAATCCTTCTACAAATCTACGGTAGTATCCAGCCAAACCAAGAAAGCTACATACTTCTGAAGGATTTGAAGGTTGTAACTAGCTATTAATAGCTTCTACTTTACTTGAATCTACTGATATTCCTGCCCTTGATATGGCATGTCCCAAGAATACCACTCGGTCCAACCAGAATTCATATTTCTTGAATTTAGCATATAATTGTTTCACCTTTAAAACCTCTAACACCATTTTCAAATGTGTCACATGCTCTTCCTTTGTTTTGGAGTAAATCAGGATGTCATCGATAAATACAATAATAAATTTATCCAAAAAATCTCTGAATACCCGGTTCATCAGATCCATGAAAGTTGCTGGGGCGTTAGTTAATCCAAATGGCATCACTAGAAATTCATAATGTCCATACCTCGTGCGAAATGCTGTCTTCGAAATGTCATCTTCTTTTATTTTCAATTGATGGTACCCAGATCGTAAATCAATCTTTGAAAATACTGCTACACCCTGGAGTTGATCGAATAAATCGTCAATTTGAGGTAAAGGATATTTATTCTTGATTGTAACCTTATTCAATTCTCAGTAGTCTATGCACAGTCTCATTGTACCATCCTTCTTTCGTACAAACAGGATAGGCGCACCCCACAATGAAAAGCTAGGTCTGATAAAACCTTTTCCCTGCAATTCCTGTAATTGTATCTTCAATTTCTTTAACTCAAATAGAGCCATTCGATAGGGGATTTTGAGATTGGAGACATTCCTGGCTGTAGGTCAATAACAAACTCTATCTCACGATCGAGTGGTAACCCAGGAAGATCATCTGGAAATACTTTAGGATATTCCTGAACCACTAGTACTTCACTAAGGGTAGGATGGTGTTGTTCTTCAATGCTCATAACACTGACTAGATACCCCTCACAACCCGCTTCTAATAAATGTTGTGCTTTCAACACTATATTAGTGGGAATTTGAAGTTCTTCATAATCCCAACAAATATAAAAGGTTCTTCTCCAGGAGGTTGGAATGTCACTGTCTTTTTCTGGCAATCTATGGTAGCACAGTATTTTGATAACCAGTCCATGCCCAAAATTATGTCATAGTCATTCATGGCCAATACAATCAGATCAACATATAGTTCTCTATCTTCATTAGGAATGGCACAAGCTTTTAAAATCTGATTGGTCTGCTTTGAGTCTCCAGAAGAAATCGTCACATTATAACTAATTTCTGTTATGTCAAGTGTCCTACCCAACCTCTTCACATACTCAGCGGATGCAAATAAATGTGTAGCTCTTGAATCAAATAGTATGAATGCTGGAGTATCATGGATGAAGAGTTTACCTGTCACTACTGATGGATTCGCCTCTGCAGCTGCTCTAGTGATGGTAAAAACTTTAGCAGGTACATTATGTTGTTTTATAGAGTTTGGGTTCTTCAAGCATGTTCTGGAAATATGGCCAACCTTTCTATACACATAACACCTTCTAGGATCTGTAGGGCAGTTTCTCACATGTTGACCACCGCATCTAGGGCACATAAATTGTGGCATTGGTGCTTTCCCCTACTCTATCTTTGGTCTTTTATTTTGCTCCCACTGTTGCTGTGCTGGTTTCAATCGGAATTTGAGTTTCTAGCCTTGAGCTTGGAATGGTCTCTTATTTTTACTTCCAACCCATCTCTGTCCTTGTCCTTATTGAAATTAACGACGAGCTTCCAGTGCACGAACAATTCTAAGTTCAACTTGCTCAGCAACTAATGCTCTCTCAGCAATCTGTGAATAGGTGACTCCTTGAATTCCTGCCATATTAACATCTCTGTATAGTTCTGGCCTTAAACCTTCAATGAATCTTTCTACTTTCAGTGCATCAGTGCTAATTATATGTGTGGCAAACCTAGATAACTATTCAAATTTTCAAATGTAGTCCCCAACTGTCATAGCTCACAGCACGAATAAGCGCTGTGAAGTATTTGTTTCTAAATAACTCTTTAAATCTTCCCCAAGTCATAGTAAAGAGATCTTCTATGCTCCTTATTGTATCCCACCAGTGCCCAACACTTCCACGAAGCATAAACGAGGCGCATATCACCTTCTCTTCCTCTGGGACTCTACTATACTGGAACATATTTTCTAGGGTTCTCAGCCAATCCTCTGCAGCTGTGGGATCTACCGCATCTTCAAATATTAGTGGATTGAGTTTTTTGAATCTTTTCCCAACTATCTCCACTAGTTCTGCTCGGAGCTGTGGTTGATTCATTTCAGATCTCTGTTGTCTACCCACATCCCTCTGCTGGATGAGTTGTTGAATTTGTTCTGATTATCGTTGAATGAGTTTTGTAAGTCGGTTTATAACAGTGTCCCGATCATCATTTGACATAGGTGTCTCTCCTTCTTGGTTTCTACCTCCACTACTACTCTCACTCCTTGTTCTTGTCATGGCTGCAATATTGCTTTAAAACATGGCCAATACAATTCATGAAACAATGATACATCACATAATAAAATAAAACTTACGAGCAAGGGGTGCTTCCACAAGTTCCAAGTTTATGTATATGGACAGTCTATAGAACTTATACACACATATATATTTATAGATATAATAATTTTGACATGATGAATCCTGTGTGCATGTACAAATTTTTTTTTTCTTCCTGTAACAGCATAATAAATAATAAACTATTTTTCTCACTCACAAACTAATATATATATATACCTGCAGAGGACCCATAACAACCATAACATTTATATACCCATGTACAGAAAAGTTTTAAAAGTAACACACAGTACAAATCCCAAAATCTAATACAACAAACTCTAAAATTAAATAAGTTAACAACTAACCCAACAGGTCGTCATCCATGTACACTGATCCTCAGAACCTATAGGAGCTCCAACCGCTCGCTCAGTAAGTTCATGGGTTCAAGTATTATCAAACTCACCTACAATGCATGAACTACGTGAGCTAATGCTCAGTAAATGAAAATCATACATGCTAAAGGGGATAATCCAACATAAATGCAATGCATTTCTATGAGATTATGACAAGAATGCGAACTATGCATCAAAATCATTTCATTCAAAATCATTTTCCATCACTGGGCCCTTGGCCCACCTACTATGTACCGGATAGAGCTCTTAACAATATTAATAATCACATGGCCATAAATAGATCGACACAGTTTGGGGCCATCGCCTGGGATCACCAAAGGTCCACCCCCTGTCTTCCCCTGTGACCCTCCAGAAGTATTCCCACCAGCGGTGTCAATAAGGGCACAATCAAGTGGTCCACCCTCTCGTAACCACTAAAGGCACACCCCCTGTCAACCTCTATGATCCTCCAAAAAGTAATACTCGTAGCACCCCAAATATCATATAAATAAGCCACACATGGGCCTCAGTACACTAGTAGTGGCCAACCAAAATATTTTCTTTCTGAAAATAATGTTATGCATGCAAAACCTCAACTGTGAGCACATGTTATGCATGCACGTATAAATGTTGATGAATGGCATGTTCAATGACACAGTGAATCACATGTCCTGTCATCCAAACAACGTATGCACTATAAGATATTTATAATACTCATCAAAACACTCATCAAGACACAAGGATCACATTTAATATAAATAAGACAAGAAATACTATGCCCATGCATTGTACTTGCAAATGAATTTTCACTTACCTTCACCTTTGATATCCTATTGAAGGTTGACAAGATCCTCCTCCCTAACCTTAGATATAAGGTGGCATGTAAAAGTATAACGTATTAATTTTCATTCTTAATTAATAGGTTTCTATATCAAATTTCATAATGGATCTTAAATTTTAAATTTAATTAAGTAACAATCAAACCTTAAAATTTTTATATTTCAGCCCAATCAGAACATTTTAAATACTTTAATTTCTCGTCTTAAATTTATTCTAATATTATTTAATTGATATGTTATAATCCTGTAATCAATCCCTCAATTTAATTAACTCCGTCATCCAATTAATACTAGATAATAAAATCAAATATTCGTAACTAATTTCAAATTAAATGTGTATATTAGTTATTGTCTCACATGTAGATAACTAATTAAGTTGGATCAAATTTTTTTTTCAAATTAGAAATAAACGACATAAATATATATTTTTATCCGTACAAAAATAAGAAAGGATTTACCCAAAATTTTCTCAAATTTCTATAGTTAAATTTATTCGTGCTATTTCTTCTTCTTTTTGTTTTCTTTTTCTTTCTTTGCTGCCGTGCGGACGTCGGTGTGGGGTGTTTTTATTTTAGCCGTGTGTTTGTGTGGTGTGTGTTATTACTTAGTAAATAAACATAATATAATATATTATATATATACTTATCCTTAATATTAGCATTAAAGAAATCTAATCTAATATATTATATATATACTTATCCTTAACATTAGTATTAAAGTAATCTAATACAATATATTATATATATACTTATCCTTATCATATATATATATATATGTATACACTACATATGCTTATCCTCATCATATATATATGTATACACTACACGTGTATACATATATGTATGTATGTAATATTATATTACACACCATATACTTATATATATATATTATATTTTTTTCTATGTAATCAATATAAAATATTATTTATTTATTTTTATATATATTTATTTATAAGCCCTTAAATTTATTTTATATTAAAAAATTATACCCTCTTAATTAATATGATAACGTCCTTATTTTCTTTTATTATTATTATTACTATTACTATCATTATTTTCTCCATAATTAATTTATTTGCATAGTTTATCTTACACTGATAAATACAACGATGCCACCTTTCATTTACGTGTATCATAATGTTATCAGATAGTTGACACTTAAATTCTCATATCTTAGTACCAACTCAACCAACTAGGTTAAAGAATCTGGAAACTAATATCGGTGACAACTTCAAAAGTTTAATTATTAAAATATCGTATAAAATATAATGCATTATAAAATATCAATTAAAATGCAATGACACATACGTGGCAAAAAATGCATGAACTATATTGGCCAGGTGAGTAGTGCGAGGCTCGGGTATTACAGTATCGTTGTCATAATTCTTGGCATATAGTTAGAAATAATTCTGAAACTTTATTTTTGAGTCACCTCCAAACCATTCCACCATGGCTGAAAAAAAAATGTCCATGATAAAAATGAGAATCAACAGGTGCGTACCATGCGTTATTACTTGTAACTTCATCAAAATTCTTCTCCTTCTTGCTTCATTTTTCCTTTCAATGCAAATAGCTTTCGATTCAAGCCAAGTATGATCTCTTTACTTCCTAATTTTTATGGTTTAGACTCCAAAAGCCCTTATTCGCATCTAAAAGAATTTCCTTCACTCGCATCTAAAAGAATTTGATGAAGTATTTGCCACTTTTGAAGATCAAACTTGTACAAATGAGATTGTTAAACTCAAATTATTTTATTTTTCTTTAAAAGATAAAGCAAAAACTTGGCTTCTGTAACACCCACTACTCAACAACTAGATATATAGTATAATTTGACATGATAGAATCTGTGTGCATGCATGGAATATTTTTTTTTGTAACACTTTAAGAAAAATAAATCACTTCTTACATGCACAACCTTGTTTAAAATATTTTCTCACACATGTCATGTATATAGCAGGATCAGTATTTATATAAAAGCACAACACCCACAACGACCATAATATTTACATACTTATTTATAGTAAAGTTTTAAAAGAGAAATATAATACTAGTCTAAAAATACAATACAACAGACTCAAAATATAACAAGCCAACAAAATAGCCCAACAGGTCGTCGTCTATGTACATACTCCCTCAGACACTTGCAAAAGCTCTAATAGCCGCCTAGCTAGTAAAAGATGCTTCAAGCGTCGTCGTACTCACCTACAATGCATAATCTTTACTCATCTTAGCAAGTAAAGATTATGCATGTCAAAGAATAATCCACAATATCAAGTCATGCATCTCAAAATGCTATGCCCACAATGCAATTTTATACATCAAAATCATTTCTTTCTTGGTCCCCTGACCAACGCTACTATCCCATGCATCGAAAAAGAGCTCTATACACCACCATAATCCAATGGCCAATAATCATATAAGCATGTAAATCAATGCATACTCATACGCATGCAAATCCATGCATGCTTCGGTGCACTAGTAGTGGTCAGCAAAATATTTTCTTTCTCAGAATCATGTCATGCAATGCAAGATTTATCACAATACTCGTATATGATGCATGCATGTGCCAATGTTCATGTATGTATGCTCAATAGACATGAATGATAGTAATGTGTCATCTGCTTTGCACATATGATATATGGTATTACATATAAATCACACATTTACTATGTCTATACATTGTAGATGTAAATAAATCTTTATTTACCTTTCACTTGGTTGGTGGCTTAGTCTAGATTTGTTTATTATTCCCCTCCAATCTTAGATGTAAAATAGCCTATAATATTACCAACATCAAGCACCATTCTCAATTTGGCAAGTTGAAAGCATAAAATATCATACTAAGACCTTAAACCCCAAACTATCTAGGTTTTACAAACTAGAACCCAATCTAGTCCCTCCAATACCTTAATTTCTTATCTTAGATACATGTAAATATCATATAATTGAAGTATTATAACTCTAATATCATGTACCTAATTGTTAACATTCAATAGCAACATGTCTAAGTTGAAATATGCTAAGTTATCAAATGGAACAGATTCACATTTTCATATTTACTTGCTGTCCAATTTAGTTGTATGATAATTTTGACATCCTTAACATATCCAATCACTCCCAAATTTTTACCACACTTAGATAACATGTATATAAATGTAACCATATCATAGAATTGCTAAAACTCATGGATATACCTTCCCAAGTTTAGCTCTCTTCACAACATACTGAAATAAATTATTGTCCTACTGTGATAGTTTTGCACACTTTATGACATTAATGGTTTTGGCATCCTTACGTATATTCAATCGCTCCTAACTTTTTACCACATTTATATAACATATACACAGAGACCACTAGGTTATATTATTTTCAAAACTAATGGATTTAGCTTCCCTAATTAAGTCTCCTTCACAGCATACCAAAATAAATTTTGCTACTTTGGCAATTTGAGTGTTTCTCCAATATCATTCTCTATTTCAATTTCTAACCGATCAAAATTCATTCCAATACTCTTAACTTATATATAAACATGTATATGATGATAATTACAGGTTTTATTCAACATACCATACACTTTTGAAGCCTAAAACACAAGAATACAGCAAGGTGACAGTTTCTAGCACAAGTGTTTTCTATCAAATATTTTCAACCACAAACCCTTTCTTTATGCATCAAAGCCTATCTAATAACATCCTAACACATTTATAAATAATATTCAAAGCTTAATAAGCCAATAAATCTCAAAATAAATCTGAAAGTCATGCCAAACCCGTAGGTTAAGCTCACCTTGCACAGTTTTCTACTTGAACTTGGTTATTTCTCCTTCCCTTTGCTTGTTTTGCCTTTTTTTTTCGGTTGGAATCACTTAGGACCTATTTAGAGATCTTTTTCCATATATTTAGAAGCTAAAATGGTTCAGAAGAAGGTTCAAGTCATGGCTGTTAGCTTAAGAGTGAAGAATAGGTTTAGGTGCTAGCTTGATAAGTTTAAGCATGAGGTGGCATAAGCTTGAGGTGGCATGTAATGGTATAATCTGATTTTCGCCCTTATCTTGCAGCCCTAATCTTGTGTGTCTCACATATTCTTATTTGGTTGCAACCTATCTTCATCACCATTTATTCCCGTAGCTAATTCCTATGTCCGTTCATTAGGTTCTTCACCCGAAAAATCATCAGTTCTTGCCCGATTGATAAGTTTGTGCACCGATAGTGTTAAAAAACTATGAACCTAGTTATATAACATTTAAATTATAGTATTGTATGTCTAGTTGTCCCAAGTGTATGATTTAAATATAATATAATATTAAAATTCATGATCGAACCGACTCACTTTCTATAAACTTGTCGATGACACCTTTCGAACTCCTAAGGTTACCACGTGTAACCTAGCACTATTCACTATATTGATACCTAAATTTCTTCTTATCTCAATACAAAATCAACCACTTAGGTTAGGGGATTCGATAATCAATACCGTGTGAAGGCTTCAAAATTAAGTTTAATGATTTAAGAACGCTGTATAAAATAAAATAAATTATATGATATCATATCAATGCAAATATCACGCAATTAATATGTAATGCATGAATCATATCTAACCATGTTAGTAGTAAGAGGCTCGGGTATCACAGCTTAACTCTTTAAGACCTGGGTCAGTTGGCACTTGACAATAAATGCAAGCTAAATATTTGAAAAAATTATTTTCAACTTATAAAATTAATGCTTTGAAAAGGCAAATCCAAAATTTTTCTCAAAATTCTAGTAAAGCTTTCTTTCAATGTTGGAAAAGATTTAAAGATTTATTAAATTCATACCCACATCATGGTTTTGAAAAATGGCACTTAATTAGTTTTTTTTATGAAGGTTTAACTCCTGAAACAAAATAATTTGTTGAAACAATGTGTAATGGTGAGTTTTTTGATAAAGAACCTAATGAAGCCCTAGAATATCTAGATCATTTGGCAGAAAACTCTCAATCATGGCATAGTATTAATTTTTTTGAAGGTTTTATTAGATCTAATCTTGCTAATAGTAAAAAAGAAAAATATTACTTTAGTTAAAAAGATGATCTAAATGCTACGATTACTACTTTTAATAAGAAAAGTTGAGGCCATGGAACTTACAAAAGTAAAAGAAATTAGATATGTGCAACATCAAGAAGTTTGTAGCATTTATGTACTTGTTGGACACTCAACCAATGAATGCCCAAATATTCCAGCACAAGCAAATGTCATGAATACATTCAAAAAGTCTTTTCGTTCTCCATATTCTGAAACTTAATTAATCTCAATTTTAGTTGGCAAGATGAGAACCATGCCCAACCGCTACATTCACAAAAGCCACCAAACTTTCTTCTTATTCACCTTCACATGCAAAATCTCTTGAGGAGACTTTGCAATAATTTATGCATAGACAAACAAACATCAATAACCAGACTTCTCAAGCCATCAATGAAATCAAAAGCACACTTTCAACATTGACAGCTTCTTTGTGTACTCATGAAAAAGGTAAATTTCCTGCTCAACCTCAACCTAATCCTTCCATTCAGTTTCATGTTTCTTCTTCTGGTAAAAATTCAATCAAGGAGGCTAATTCGGTCACAACTCTTCGGAATGAAAAGGTTGTTGACAAGACTATTCATTCCAAGGAGAAAGTTTTAAATCCGCCTTCAGAAATGAAGAATTGATATAGTCTTGATAATGAAGGTAAGTTTAATGAATGTGAGTTTGAAAATGATGAAAAGAAAATTACTCACCTCTAGCTCTTTTTTCTCAAAGATTGTAACCGAATCATAAGTTGAACTCAAATGCTGAAATATTTGAAGTTTTTAAACAAGTTAAAATTAATATTCCATTGTTGGATGTAATCTAGCAAGTTCCATCTATGCCAAATTTTTGAAAGATTTGTGTCCAATTAAAATAAAACATCATGTACAAAAAGAAGGCATTTTAACTAAAAATATTAATTCAATCATTCAGCAATTAACTCCACCCAAGTACAAAGATTGAGGTTGTCCAAACATTTCATATACCATAAAAAATACTAGAATAGAGCGTGCCTTGTTTACTCTTGGTAGTGATGTAAATCTACTACCTTTCTCAGTTTATGAACAAATAGGTTTAGGAGAAATTAAAACAACTGTCGTTATACTCCAACTAGCTGACTGTTTGATTCAAGTTCCAAAGGGAGTAGTAGATGATGTGTTGATATAAATTGATAAGTTTTAATTTCCAGTGGATTTCATTATTTTGGACACAAAGCCTGTTGCACATACATATGTATAGATTTCTATCATTTTGGTTCATTCTTTTCTTACAACTTCAAATGATCTGATTAATTGTAGGAAGGGTATTTTAAAGTTATCTTTTAAAAATATGACTTTGAAACTAAATGTATTTAATGTTTGTAAGCAACTTGAAGAAGATGTCGAAGTACAAGAAGTGGATTCAATTAAAAAAATTGTTCATGAATATTTTATTTTCACTAATTTATTTGATCCTCTAGAAACTTGTTTTGAAAGTAAAAGTATTTGTGAAAAGACATACTCTAATACTCTCTCTGAATTTTCGCAGGTACAAGAAAAATATTTTTGGAAGCCAAGCTTTGAATAACTTTCATCATCAACATTACAATCTATTCCATCAAGTATTAAAGCTCCCATGATTGATTTGAAACATTTGCTATTTGATTTGAAATACTCTTATTTAGTTGAGAATGAGACTTTTCCAATAATAATTTCTTTCAAACTTAATGCATCCCAAGAAGGTAAGTTGATCGAAACTCTAAAAATGCATAAGAATGCTTTAGAATGGATTATTGCTGACATTAAAGGTATTAATCCTTTAATTTTCACACATATCATCTATCTAGAAGAAAATACTAAACCTTCTAGAGAAATGCAACGAAAGCTAAATCCTAATAGGAAAGTAGTGAAAAATAAAGTCATTAAACTCTTAGATAATGAAATTATTTATCCTATTTCTAATAGCAAATGAGTAAGTTCTACTCAAGTTGTACCAAATAAATGTGGAGTTACTGTAGTCAAAAATGAGAATGATGAATTAATTCTAAGTAGGATTGTTACTAGTTGACGAATGTGCATTATCTATAGGAAACTCAACTTAATTACTAGAAAATATCATTTTCAATTACTTTTCATGGATCAAATCTTAAAAATAGTTGCGGGACATGAATTTTACTACTTCTTAGATGGATATTTTGAGTATAATCAAATTGCAATTATACTTGAAGATCGAAAGAAAACTACTTTTACATGTCCTTTTTGTATTTTTGCATATCAAATGTGCATTTTGGATTATGTAATGCACCAGCTACATTCCAACTATGTATGCTTAGTATTTTTAGTGACATAATAGAATATTTTCTTGAAGTTTTCATGGATGATTTTTCTATTTTTGATAATTCATTTGACTATTACTTATCTAATTTAGAAAAGGTTTTGAACAGGTGTGAAGAAAAGAACTTTGTCCTCAATTGGGAGAAATATCATTTCATGGTAACAACTGGTATTGTTATTGGATATATTATTTCATCAAAAGGTATTGAAGTAGACAAATTACACATTTTGCAAAAGTTGTGAAAATTGTCAAAAGTTAGGATCCATTTCAAAGCGAAACATAATGTCCCTACACACCATCCTAGTGATTAAAATCTTTGGATGTTGGGGTATTGATTTCATGGGACCATTTCCATTATCATTTGATTTTATTCATATTGGTCGTCATAGATTATATCTCAAAATGGATCGAGGCAATTCCCTGTCGAAACAATAATCATAAAATAGTGATAATTTTTTTGAAATAAAATAATTTAAGTCGATTTATAATTCCTCAATCCGTTATTAGTGATGCGGAAAAATATTTTTGTAACAAAGTTTTTGGAATTTAATGAGTAAATATGGAATCATTATCACTCTCAAACAAATGGACAAGTTGAACTTACAAATAAGGAGATAAAATAAATTTTAAAATGACAGTTAATCCAAATCGTAAAGATTGGTCTCTTAGACTTACCAATATACTTTGGCCATATAGAACTATTTTTAAGACATCATTAGGTATGTCTTCTTATAGGATAGTTTATAGAAAGCCTTGTCATTTACCTCCAATCAAAATGTTCAATTTCAACATTGATGAAGCTACAAAATTACACAAATTACAAATCAATGGACTTAAAAAATTAAAAAATTATGCATATGAGAATTCTAAAATTCATAAAGAAAGAATCAAAGAATTTCATGACAATAAAATTTCAAGAAAAACATTTAAGTTTGTTCAAAAGGTTTTGCTTTATAATTTTTTATTGCATTTATTTTCTGAAAAATTAAAATCAATGTGGAGTGATCCTTTTGTTGTAAAAGAGGTATATCCTTATAGAACGACTGACATTGAAAATCCTAGAAATGGTAAAGTATTCAAAGTAAATAGACAAAGACTTAAACCGTTTCTAAAAAATCAATTTTCACAAGAGGAAATTCTTTTTTCTTTCGAACCCTTGTTATGATTAGTATGTGTGTGTATATATATACATATTTTGTCTAACTTTGTTTGGTTTATAGGCTTCTTTTTTATTTTATTTTTCTTTTTCCCGTTAAGTGGCGAACGATACTCCTTGCCTATTGAAGTCGGATTTATCAGTTTTTCAAATAACTGAAATTCTGTACAAAGTTTCTCTATTTTTCTCATTCTCTTTTCTTGTTCTTTTCAAAATGGATTACATTCTTCTAACTCTCAAGAAGTGATTTCATTTTCTTCCTAAAAATATAATTTTTAAAATTTATAAAACCAAGATTGAAAGATTAAGGATGTTTATGTACAAAGATATCCCAAGGGACATATGATGGATAATTGAAGCAAAGGTAAGAGTAGCATATGAGTTTTCACATGAGTTTTTAAACTTGCTTACTAGATACATGCCTGATTTTAGTAAAAGCACATATTCAAAAAAATGAAGGGCGAAAAAAATGCAAGTTTATCAAAAATGTTCTCGATGGACTTGCAACACAAATTGTCATTCCTTGGAAATAGTTTCTAAAAATTGAAAAGATAAAATTAAATTCATTATAGTTGGATTGAGTAAGAAGTCTTTAGATGATATTTTATGACTCTTGACACGCATTCATGTAGATTAGTACAACGTATAATTCTTGATTTATGAAATCATTTTTGGGATGAATATGAGTGTTATTGTCTTGGAAATTTGATATTAAAAGACCTTATTTGCCAATTTATAAGAAAACTAAACGGGAAGTGTATCCTCTACCCAAAGAAAGCATTTAAGCCATTATTGGATATAAAACTAGAGAAACATATGAGTCATAGTCACAACTACAAGTACATTCACATGTACGCAGCAAATTTTCAAATTTTATGTCCTTATTTTCAAGCTTTCTGACAAAAAAAATTGACATGCAATAAATGCATCCATGTTCACACCTCAATAAGTAGCATCGTACTTACTCTATTTTTTCACAACTCACTTTCAAAAAAAAATGAAAGGGTCTTCCACTCACAAATTCAATTGTATTTGTGTCTTTTTGTGGAACCAATTTAGGAAAAATGGTGAGTTTATAGACGCAGCCAATAATCTTGGTGTAACCTTAGCAGGAAAAAAAATCATTTATTGTATGGGGAGGCAGTTTGAGGTTAATGGGGAGTGTTGCTACTTCTGCTCATGTAGGATGAGTTAAAGTTTTAGAAGCTACCCAAAATCTTTAACAATTTTTACAAAATATCACAAGTATGACCATTGGAGATGAGCTATAAGTGTCATATATTCAGGACAGAATGTCTAAGATGTTAAATAATATGAATGCATTCATCACTCTACTTAGCAGTTTTGGTATACTAGAGGAATTATTTCAAGTTATCTCTTAGGCACAACTCAACATTCACCAGAAACTTGTAGGTATTCTTAATGTTAATGGTTTCTTTAATGGTTTGCTATCTTTTATAGATCATGCTGTAGGAAAAAGTTTTTTTTTACCATTTGCGAGATGAATTCTCATTTCTGCTCCAACACCTCACCAACTTCTAACGTATGGTCCAGAACCTGATCCAACATTAGCTTGTGTGGATTGGTCCAATAAGAACAATGGTCGAAAACGTAAAATGAATTTGACTCTCAACCTGTGAAATTTATCCTTAATGGTTTCAACTAACATTATATATATTATGTTGTTTCAGCTTTATTTTCTCATAAGTCACATTTTATGTAATATCTTTTAAACTCGACTTTTCTATCTATTTTCGACATTGGGGACAATGTTTCAATTAGGTTGGGGAAGAGGATAGCTGATATCATGTCTTGTGTGTTTAATGTGTGTTTTTCTAGTTTTGTTTTTAAAAAATATTTCAAGTATGTTTTTTTTTTGGTCCGTTGAAACCAATGAAAAAGGGTGGCAGAGTAAAGGGTAAATGTAACACTCTTGAAACACACCCCTATTTTTTTGCATAACATAACAAGTTTGTAAAATTTTAACAAAAGTTGGTGAATTGTCAATTTTTTTGAGTCGTAGCATCCAACTTCAATAATTAAAATTACGCACGAATAATGTGGTTTGATTTATGATCGGTGTTGTATTAGGCTTTGATGTTGTTCTTTGGTTCATATATTTTTGTAATAATTATACTCAAATCTTTTTGCACAAATAGTTATGTTATTTGGTGTGGAGACAAGCATGTTAAAATATGTAGTTCTTATGTCATCGCTTTAATCATCACTTAGATTTTCGACATAAAGGGGTTGAGTGTTAGAACTTTTTCTTTTGGTCTGTCGAGGAGAACAACTGATTGAGCACCACTTGAAAAATTATTAAGGTGCTAAGATTTTTAGCACCATGGTCAAATCAGTTTGTTCTCTATGTGATATTCCAAGATAACATCCCCGATAGTGAGCCACTTTGAGGCTTTGAATAAACAAGCATTTTTTTCTATAAACATATCTTCTTACCTAAGCTAAATACATTATTATCCTACCCTTGTTCTAAAAAATAATTTAGAGTTTAAGAGACATTCCATTGAAAAGGTGAGCTTGCAAAAGAAATTTGGGTTGGAATAGAAGATAAGTGTGGGGCAGTCTCTCTTCTAAAAAAAAAGTTGCAAAGTGTTAAAAATATTACGAGTTGCAACTAAAAATGAAATATTACAAAATCAATAAGAATGATGAAGATAGGTCCAATTCAATAATAATATGCCATAATGTTGAAATTCGTGGTGTATGAGAATTTTTCATTGATAAACTCTATGTCTCTAATCCCATGAATTTTTTTGAATCTTTTGCATCCTATCTTTTTATCCCCATTACAATCTTTGTTGAAAACCTTTTGATTTTGTGTGGCGCCTTCGGTATAGTGGAGATTTATTTCAAAGGAAGAGCCTATGATGTTTAACTCTTCCATTAGAGATTAGGTGATGATTTTTGTGAGATTTTATGGGAATTCACTTGTTTGAAGCATACATAGTTTCATCACTGTTAATATTAACTATTCACACACACACACACACTTAAGTATGCTTATTGTAGAAATGTGTTAGTTTTTAAATAACTAAGGGTTAGATTCAACACTTGTTTGATTTCATTTCCATATTACTGTGTTGCTTCCTGAGAATAATGGTTGGAAGTTAGTTATTATAGGTGTTTGTGGGTATCACTGCTGGAAAACCTTACGAGACTATGACTTATCTTCTATGGGCCACCTAGGGGTGTGATTTCTGATGAAAGTAGATTAGTTTAGATTTGTTTTAGGCTTGTTCGAGGACGAGCAAGGGTTAAGTGTGGGGAATTTAATTAGTGTATATTTTATATATTTTTGTATTAAATTATTTATAATTTTCTTGCTTTATTCTTATTAATATTATAGTTTTATTAATATTTTATGTTAGAGAATCAATGAACAAAATAATATCAAAAAGAACCAAAATAAAATCGAAGAAGACAACACATTTCGTCAGCAAGTTGGGAGATAATATTTTATTGGATCAAAAAAGCATCATAATTAGAAAAAAATGGTCATTTTTGCCTAAGTGTATCATGTGTAGATCAAAATATATGCAAGAAATCACTTAGACTTTGCAAGTGATTATTGGAATTGCATTAAATTCAAAATTAGCATGTTTCTAGACTTGTGTAGTTTTTGTATTTTGGGCATAATTCCATATTCAAAAGCTCTATAGACCTAATTCTTACTTTATTTGAAAGCCAATAGATATAACTATAACTTTTCTGTTGGAAACTCAGCTCAATTCAGTCTTAATTATAGCAAAAAATTCATCCAAGTGTGTGCATTAGAAAGAATCTGTCTATATTGATATATCTCCTTAAAGTAAGCATAACTTTCTCTTTAATAGTTGGAATTCAGTGATTCAAATTTAAAAATAAAGTTAAATAAATAAATCTACTACTTTCTTGTTGATCACTTTTCCAAATTCAACTGATTGGATAGAGAAAAATATGCGACAAAATTTAGATTTGAAAAAGACATGTGAATTTAGAGTACATTTGAAGTTAACTTGGAGTGAATTTGAAAAAGCCAATTTAGGTACTCTTCTACTATAAATAGGGGCTCTTAGATGGTATTGAAGATACACAAAATTCCTTAGAGGGGGAAAAAAAGTTTTATTGTTGTCTTTTTTTAGTCTAAGTTTTTTAGTGGTAATATAAGTTTTCTAGTAGTAATAGAAATGTATTCTCTAATTTTTCTTCTATTTTGAGCCTTTTTTTACTTTTATTATATCTTTATAAAGTTCATTTAGCTAAGAAAAAAGAGTGAAACTCTTGATGGAGGAAGAAAAACTATTATAAAGGTGCATAATATTCATGTGTGTTGTTTTATTGTTTTAATTTTTGATTGAAACTCTCCTTATTTATTGGTGATTTTTTATTTATGTATCACCAATGACACAACAAATACTTGGATTCATTTAACTTATTATATGGTTCTGCCCCACCGACTGCTAATATGAAACATTGATTTATTGTAGATAAATGTGTGTATAAATACTTAACCCTATAAATAAGTATTGATGTTAATAGATAATTTGCAAACAGTAAGACAATATCATAATTATCTTAATACATAAACTATTTGATAACATCTTCTCATTGGAACCTTCATTATGTATGGATTCCAAATTGTGCCATTTAAAAAATATAAAAATAAATAAATAATTATTACTTTATCCGAAACTCAAGAGCGGATCCCTAATTCTCAATATTTTTATTATTTTTATTTCTTAATTATAGCATAATTTTTTCTTTATATCTAAACCGCATTCAACTCATCTTTTATGAAATATAAATCTAAAAACTTCAAACAATTTTACTATGGATCGACCTCACATTATCAAGAAATTTATTATTTTACACAACCTACACTTGGATGTGTAACCTTAAAGTTGTAGTAAATGGGTGGTGTAAAATATTTTGTAGAACATAGACAGAATGGTTATACAATTATTTCTGGACCAATGATATTCAATGTGACCTAAGTAGCTTGTATAATCAGCTCATTTGTTCAGTATTGCCATATTATAGTAACCAGTGGCTACCTAGGGAGGGTGGCTGGGACCAACCAATCTCCCAACTTCATAAACTTTAAAATTTAATGTAAATTTTATATAAAAATTTATGAAATTTTAAATTTTTTGCATGGAAAGACGAGGCTAATTATCTAATAACATGTTATTAATGCAATTTTTACCCCCATATGAAACATGAGAAGGAATTTGACCACTACAAGATTTTTCAGTACATTTGGGATTAGACCTGATCACGGTTCAAAAATCATCGATTATGGTTCGAAAATACCTGTTCCGATTACGGTTCCGATTAACCACTGGTTCCGATTAACCACAGGTTCCGATCCTTATATTTTATTTTATTTTTTTTAATTTTTTGAACTTAAATTTGTAAAAAATATTCTTAATTTTTGAACTTAATAAAAAAAATAACTTAAATTTGAAAAAAAAAACTAAAATTTAAGCATATGGTAAAAAACAAAAATGACTAAATTAATTTCTGAAATTTTTAAAAATTAATTTTTTCATTTACACTGTATTGATAAATCACAATTTACTAAATTTTGGTCTTTGGAATTAATGCTTCATATAAAATCGATACAATATTACAATAATTTAATAATACTAAATGAGAAGTTTGAGAATAAACATTAAATATTATAAAGTAGCATCATTAAATATTTTTAAAAAATTATAAATTTATTTATTATTAAGATAATTGTAAAGTAGCATCATTAGATAATTTTTAAAATTTTACTTATTTTTAAGATGAAATGTAGAATGCTTAAATATAAAACTTGATTTGTAACTTGTTGAAATTAATTAATTAAATTTAAAGAGGGGCACAACACCAATTATATTGATTTTTAGAAACAAGACAATCAATTTGAGAGGAAAAAAATAAAAAAATAAATTACAAAACTTATTTATACACTTATTCAAAATTATAAACATATGACCCATTAATTTAGTTGGTTGAAGTGTTCTATTAATAACTTGAAGGTTAGAGCTTCAAAACATACATAACACATTTACATTATTTTTAATAAGTTGGTTTAAAAAATAAAAATTTTAAAAAAAATTAAAAAACCACCTGGTCGGGCCCGGTGGTTCCGGCCCGTTGAACCACCGGGTCTAACCCGGAGGTTCATGGGCAACTGACCTGTGAACTCACGAGCCGGTTCACAGGTCAATCCCGTGAACCGTGGTCAACGGATTCTAACCTGTTGACCACGGTTTGGTCACAGGCAAGGTCCGATTCTAACCCGACCCGTGATCAGGTCTATCTGGAATAATAAATACTAATGAGTTTGTGAACGTGGGATATATATATTATAATATTAAAAAATAAAATATTAACATTATTATAATTTAATATTCAAAACCTACTTGTCACTTTAATAGCCCGTTAGATTATGCATATTTTATGTCAGTATTTATATGTATATTCAATTACTCAAAAACTCATTTGGATAGTAACAAAATACGTGGCATCTTAAAGTGACCAATATTAGAATTTAAAAAAAAACTGTATATCAATTAGATATTAAGTTTGCGAATTCTTCTAATTTAATATTAATTTCTTTTCACTTAAATGTAAGTTTTATTGTCTAATTCATTATGCTTAATCAATTATGAATTGATTATGACATATCAAGGATACTTTTTTCAATCCAGATATCAATCAATAGTAAATAGAACTACAGAAATAACAATAACGCTCGTATCAATAAAGATCAAGACGAATACCCGACCTCAATCTTCTAAAATATTGACACGTTAACTTTGAGCGCTTTAACAAAATATCATTAGCCAACCAAACGTAATTGACTACTTTAAGGAAAAAAATCTCTGTTATTCAAAAAGATTGGGACTATATTTGCTTTTATTTTTATTCGTTCAAAATAAAAATCAAATAATATTATACATTATCTAACACATTTCTTCCAAATCAATTTTCTATTTGTCAAAAATGTTAAAAATTCTAATCATTACATTTTAAAATATATTTATAAAATCAAATCAAACATACATCACATTCTTCTATATTTTTCTCCAAAACGCTTCATTCAGAACACCTAAAATAAAAATCAAACATTCTATGGGTTACTTGTCAATTGTTCACTTGTTAGAGCAATAAACCATCTATTTTGGTAAAGAAATACCTATAAACTTGATTTTCTCATAGCACATAGGATTTAAAGTTAATTACGGACAAGAGGGTAGAATAAAATATTATACTAAACTATAGACTATAGGCCATCTGGGGATCATAAAGAAGAATAAATGGATTATAATCCTGGCATGACTTATTGAGGAATCCGATGATCAAACATGAAAAGGAAAATCACATTCTTCTGTTTAAAAGGAAACCACACAGAAATTATTAAATATGTTTAATTCATTAAAAATGGTTAACTGATTGATCTCGTGTATTAATATAATGATGTGATGGTGATAGTTGTGAAGTAATTTATTGGATTATCACGACGACCCAAACATATGTCTGCTACAATTATCAATCAGTTTGCTTTTGTTTATTTTCTCATTTTCCTTTCTTTATTTTATTAAAATAATAGTATGATAGAATCAAAGAAAAAAAAAAGTAAATAAAAGATCAAATGTCCCGTAAATATTCCCATTAAGTCACGTGCACAACAGTCGTTGGATCACGGGAAATTCATCTCTGCAGATTTCACGTGGATCCTACTTAATCATACTTATAATAAGTCAGAATTTAGTGGCCAAAGTATTTACCACTACCATTGACATGGCAACTTTATGCAATAATACACCAAACTTAGTCGAAAATCACTCCACCACGAAGGATTTCAAATAAGATAAATTTAAAATATATAATAAAATTTAAAAAATTAAAAATAGGGTTCAAGATTTTGAATTTTTGTATCATAATATTATCCGAACAAATTTAATAAATTTATTATTATGAAATTAAAATTAAAAATTTCAAATCTATCAATCCAAATAAAATTTTATTTTATTTTATTTTATATACGAATAAGTTCAATAAATTTATTATTATAAATTTGAAATTTTCAATTTGAAATTCATCAATTAATTTTATTTTATTTTACTTTATGTCGATCACATTTCTACTAATAAAAGTGTCCTATATAGTGATGATAGGAAACTAATTTTCTACATTTTGTTGTCAACAAAGTAAATTGCAATCGTTACGCAATAAAGGTGTTCAAAGATTTTAATATGTATGTGACAATGACATAAACATAATATACGCGAGTGAATATAATATCAATAGCTTATTGATGAAGGCTAGTTTAAGCGCAAAAAGATGAGAGTTTATTTTTTTATAGTAAGATGAGTTTCACCAAGTGATAAAAAATAAATTCGTAAATACTTTTATTTTAAAAAAAATTATTTTTCGAGAATTGCTATCCATTTGTTTTGGATTATTAGACATAAATATATATAAATTGTATTATGGTTTTTATATGTACTAAACTATATTTTCTTTGTTCTAAATTTTTAATTCTCATGATGAAAACTAAATGGAAATTAAAAAGAAGAAGTATGATGCTAAGCATTTCATAGATTGGTATTGATGGGTGGAACCCACGTTTCTCACGGGGACTTAAAAGCCGGTGGGAGTGGGACTTTGGCAAAGACTTGAGAGGGATTACCCCTATTTTGAAATTTCATCAACAATTTAAAGTAGCTATCCCAATTCCCACAGCATGTGATGTCCTAAAAATAATGTTTTAAGAAATTCTCTGGCTATGTTGAAATTAAGTTTCCTCTTTGCACCTCTAAAAAGTTACCTCCCTTTGTTAATACAAGCCTTTTCATATTATTTACTAATTTATAATATTGCCATTATTTTGACAATTTTAATATTACAAAACTTTTAAAAATTAGTATTTTATGTTATTAAATACTACTCAAACATTAAATGTTAAATACACTAGCTAAATTATTTTTTATATTTTTTCGATTCCTCGAAATTTTATTTTTCCGTTTATGTTGGTATCAAAACGCTATGTATCTTTCCAAAAAAAAAATTAATAAATGCAGAAAAGATGCCTACTTGGCTTCTTATATTTAAAGTTAATAACACCAACTAAGAATTTATTTTGGAACAAAAGTTGTACACGCCACTTTTTTATGTTTTTCTTTTTTTCTTTTGTTAATTCTAAATTCTTAATCCCTTGCCTTAAAAAAACAAAAAAGAATAAAGAAAACATAATAATAACCACATGAACCTGATCACGCAAATCTTATAAAAATAAATTTAAAAAAAAAAAAGGGAATATGAGGAGGGGAAAAGGACAAGGGAGAAAGGTTTTGTGGGATGTAATGAGGACAAGAAAGGTGCAATTATAAAAAAATTGAGAAGGGAATAAAAAGGGGTGTGGCCAGTAAAAGACAAGAAGCCCCCCGACAAAGATTTTAGCAGTACGGACCAGACATCCCCATACCTTTAATACACTCTCTCTCTCTCATTTCCATAAATAAATTACATTTGTCATTCTCTCTAGTTTTGAGGGTATTTTTGTCTGTTTGCTGCCCCAAAAATTTTGAAAGCTATCAAAGAGAATGTATGGTGTGATAAAATAATGATTTGTTAAAAAAATAATATATTATAGAGAGAATAAATTAGTTGTGAAACATTCTTCTTGTTATATTCTATAGCATGTAATATTCCTTGCATTTGGAAGTTGGAAATGCAAAGATCCAACTCATCTGCTTGTCATTATTTGGAAGTTGATAAGATTCAGGTTGTAAGTGTGACTACATTACTTCTTAATTGAATTAATGTGTTGGTTGTTAATAGTTTTTGTGAATATATACAGAATAATTGAGTTAATTTTAAAAATAAACAACATAAGGAATATTTTGATTAGAAAGTTTTGTAATAGCAAAACTATCAAGCATCAATATAATAAATTAGTCAATAAATTAAAGTAACTTGGTTTAATAATACTACATCATATAAAATTTAAGTTGTTAGAGATGGAGATGTATTAAATATTTAAATATCTCATAAGCAAGCAGTATTATCTTGCAAATTCTAGCACAAAAAACTCTTTTAATAAATGGATAGTGTTGATGTATGAACATATTTGACATTTTATTTGTTCTGTCTTTAATATTATATTAAATGACCATCTTATTTATAAATTATAAAAAAAACAATAAATTCTTTTAATATATGTACCAAACACTATAAGAAATTGGACATGCGAATCCAAATGTGGTTGAGAATTTTTCTTGTTTCTTGGACTGATGCATAGTGAAAATAATGGTGGTAAACAACAAAAACCTTGGTACTTGTGATCATTCCCTTAGTTGTTGTCTAAGGTTTAGGTATTTCCAGGCCCCAAATTTTGACCACTTCAAATTTTGTGTACTACTTGTTTCCTAGTACTTTAATGGATTTCTATATATCTCAATATATATGCTCAAGACAATAATGTTAACATTTGCAATAAACTTATATGGCCAAAGCTTCTTTCACATTATTTTTTTAGAATTTTTGACAATTTTTTAGGTTATCTCCATTATATGTTGGACTATAATCTACGATTTAAAAATTTGCTCGCTTTTTTATTTGGGGAATTTTGAGAAGGATAAGTCCCATTTTACATAGGAAAATCCTCATTATCTCAAATGCCAAATTATAATAAAAAGAATATAATTGACAAGATGATGGCAAGTGATAGTATTAAATTTCTTAATAATTATCTATACTACAGGAGGAGAATTTTTTGTTGCAATAATGACTCTTAAAAATTTAAAAGTGATAAAATTATATATAAGTTGTCCTATTAATAATTAGAGGGTGTTTGGGTGAGCTTATAAGTTTTTCAAAACATCTTATAAGTTATTTAAAAACTTATAAATTGTCAAAAAATACTATTTGGTAAATATTTTTTTGAAAGAGCTTATAATGTCCAAAAAAAATTTGTTTGAAAGCTTATAAATTCTTAAAAAAAATATTTCCACCTCAACTTATTTTCAAAATAAGATTTTATTTTAACAAATTTTTTTTATTTTAACAGTTTTAATTACAAAAATAACATACTAACATCTTAAAAACTCATCTTATTTTATCCAAGTATTTCAACAACTTATTTTTAATAAAAAATTTAACATTTTATAAGTTTCAAAAACATCTTATTATAAGATGTATGAACTTATAAAAAAATTTAAATAAGTTTAGTCAAACACCTCTTAGTGTCAAATTACCAGTATTAATAATAGTTAAAACAATTCAGTGATAATAAAACTTAGGCTTAAGGGAGTAGGAATTTTAAAATTATAAATAGAGTATTAACTTTCACATATTTAAAGAGAAGGAACTCCTAAAATTAACTATTTATTAAAATGACAACTGGTATTCTACAAATTTAAAGATAATTGAAATTTTAAATTTGTTTCTCATTAAAATGACTTCTTATATAGGAAAAACAAAACACAATAAAAGATAAGAGACTTTTAAAGTTTATATTTGACAATTTGGTGAAACATTGAAAAAGTGAGCTTAATAGAATATAATTTTTTTCATTTATTAAAATACATATCAAACTTACATATTGAAAGGATTGAGGAAATAATAGGATTTATTAAAATGCCAATTTTGAACAAAATTGTATTTATGTCGCCACGACCATTAATTTATTTTATACATTCTATCAAATTTACTTGATTAATTTTATTTAAAAAATAAGTGCAAAATGCAAAATGCTTAACTTTCTAGTAATTGATTGATTACTTACACCAAAATCTTAGATTTAATTTAAAGTAGTATACAAGTAACATTAAAATAAATATAATTTTGTAGAAAACATTACCTTTTTAGTAACTAATATACTATAGTAGTCCATTATCTAAATATATAAAATTTATTGTATTCTTTATAATTTTATAAGTTTCCACTCCCTTAATCCTAATTTTTATTTTGTCACCAACTGTCACTATACATGTATTATTAAATGTGAATCAGAGCCACTTAAACACATTTCTTATAACTTTTAAATTTATGAAAAACACATATTATGACAAAATAAAAATTATTATCAATTAATACTATTGACAAGTTTTGTTCTTTTAACTATATATTTGGTCATTAATATTATTAGTTGACTTATTTTAGCAGGTTAAATAACATTTGTAATTACCCATTCTAATGCAATCTTATTACTTTATGTTCTGGCATTAAAACGTTATTTATATTATAAGTCTACTTTATATATACATATATTCTCGTTTAATAAGCAAATTTTCCATAATTAGAAATTTTGCATCACAATTAGTATTATAGCAATATATAGCAGTAGAATTAATATTTTTAGTTAACTTATTTTAGCAGGTTAAATCACATTTTTAATTCCCCTTTCTAATGGCCACCTTATTACTTAATGGTCTTGTATTAAAACGTTATTTATAATATAAATTGACTATATATATAAATTCCTTTAAAAAGCAAATTTTGTATAATTAGAAAAATTGCATCATAATTAGTATTATAGCATTATACAGCAGTAGCATTAATGATGATTATGCTGATGCTTGTAGTATTATAGGAATATTAGTAATAATAGAAGCAGCTTTACTTGGCATGAAAGCAGAATCTTGCACAGGTTTTATTAAATTTCACTGTAAAGTAAAATAGAGGCCAAACACCAACCCAAAAAAAATAAAATAAAATAAAGCCAAACAAAAAACATAAAAATAAAATAAAACAAAAACAGAAACAGAAACGAAAAGAAAAAAACAAAGAAGAAGTGATTATGAGATCTCAGAAAGGCTGAACCCACGCCAAATTAAACGAATTACTTAATAATCTAAAAAGTATATTAATTCAAATAAAATTAAATAAAATTCCGATATCTGCATGGAAATTTATTTTCTGAACATGGGTGCTATTTGTGTTCATATATTGTATTGCAATTACCATGTACTTTATATATTCTACAATATGTATACTTTCTACCACAGTTATTATCACTATACAATATTTTCTTGGAAGAATTACTGTATTCATCTCTTTTTAGCACAACATTGTTGTTATTCAAGACCCTAATTCAATTTAGTTTGATGCATCAAAATTATAACTTGTAATCTACATTGCGAATAACGTCTTACATGTGTTTTTATATAAGTTATAAAATTTATCAAAATATATATGGACATCACGAAATAATCAATTAAATCTTGTAAAAACATAAGTAAATAGAATGAACCAATAGTAATACTATCATTGTCTTAAATTCATGATTATTTTTTATATAAAGGTTGTAATTAGGGATGGAAATAAATTTGAATTGGATTATATAAATAGGTTTGGGGCAGGTCTTGATTTTAAATTTTTAAATCTGCCCCATCCAGCCCCAAATCTGCTCTGTTTAATTAATTTATTTATTTTTTATTTTAATATACATGTATTTACGTAATATTATATTTTAAAAAATAATTTTTTTTTAAAAAAAGTTAGTAATGTTATTTTTAAAATTATAAAATTGGTTTAACGCGTCTAACGGATTTAACCCAAACTCAATGGGTTCAGGATGAAACGAATTTTGAGTTCTTAAAAATATTAACGAGATGAATTTCGAATTTTGTCAAATTCACTTATTTGCATGAGTAATTATAGCTGATCACAACTTCAAAATAAAATTCTATTTATTTATAGTGGTATCTTATCCAATGTGTATATACAGGAATGAACCAATCCTTAGTCATGTCAGAACACTCAAATTTGTATATACAGGAATGAACCAATCCTTAGTCATGTCAGAACACTCAAATTTGTATGGAGAACGTAAAATGCTTCTCTGAAAACTCTTATAAAAAGAGTATCTCGACTTCTTATATAGATGTGAAAATATGATCTTTTTACGAATTAATGATCCAAATAAATCATATAATGAAGGGACAATAAGTATGTTCATAAACCACATAATATGTCCAATGGTCATACAATTTAAAAAAGAAGCACACTATGAAATAAGGTCATAACTGATATTAAACACACAAAATGATATTTATTGGAAACAAATTCTAAATTATTTTTTTTAAAACTTATTTCCAACAATTTATTTCAAAAAAATTAGTGATATGAGAAGAACTATTAAAGTTTATCAAATAATAAAATGAAAGATCTCAAAAATATTTAAATAGATTATTGTCTTAAGAATTGGTAAAAACAAATTAAGGTGGTTGGTAAACTCGAGGATGCACCCCATTTTGATAATACTTGCTTTCCAATATGAATACATATATTAATACAGTTTAGGATAGATCTCGATACGATTCCATAACTGCCGTTATGGTTCAGAATCGTCGGTTCAATGATTCGAAAAAATTCCAACTCTTAATCATGATCAGTAAGAACGGTTACGGTTACGGTTTCAGAACCGATGGGCCAGTTCTTATTTCGGTTTCGGTTAACCGCCTTTGAATTTTTTTTTTTAATTTTACTTTATATTTTAAAAATTTGTAACTTTTTAACTAACCATTAATTTTTCAAAATTATAACTTTTATAAAACAAAAGCAAGAGTTTGAAATCTTAAACTTAAATTTGAATGAAAATTTTTGAACTTAAATTTAAAAAAAAATATCATTAATTTTTGAACTTAATGAATAAACTTTAACTTAAATTTGAAGAAAAAACTATCATCTAAAATTTAAAGTTCAAATATTCTAATTATAATAAATATAAAAAAAAAAAGATGCTCAATTTGAAATTTCAAATTTTAAACTTAAATTTTAATAAAAAATTTACAATTAAATTTAAAAAAATATTAGCAAAAATTTAAATTATATAATTAAAAATTATTTTAAAAATAAAAAAGGCTTGAAGTTAAATTTAAGTTGCCTACTACGTATCCTCTTAGGATATAAAGGAATCAAATCCTACGTAGTTCTCTTACCTTTTAACCTTTTTTACCTTAAGGAGTGACGTGGTTTAATCACTCTCACTCGTTCCCGTCGTTGTTTTGTCTATGTCCTCCTCTTGATCTTCCTTCGAATCCGGCTGACTTTGTCTTTGTACTGAAGCATCGATCCAATTATCAAGGCATGTTTGGACTTTTAAATTCTCGTGAGACAACATTGAGCGTTTCTCACTCAATATATTATTTCTCGTACTGAACTATTTTTAATTGTAAAGCAACATTATTAAATATTTTTAAAATATTATAATTTTTTTCACATACTGTCCAATGATGTGGATATAAATGTAAATAAATAGAAACAATTTATAAAAAAATTTGACATAATAAATATTTATAGTCGATAGATTTTTCTAATAATCTATATGTTGAATTCCAACGAGTTGGAACATCCCGTGAAATTTTTTTATGCCTCACACCGTTAACCTTATAAAATCTAAACCATTGTTTATTAATATGTGGATGTGTTCATAAAAAAAAAAATGCTTGTCTAATTAGTTTAAGTTGATTATCTAAAACTTTTAAGTCATCTTGTACACATAAATTTAAAATATGACATATACATCTAATATGAATTTTTTTACCACCAATTGATGATTTACATATAATTTTAAGATCACCAATACTAACATTATTAGCTGCAACATTATCAAATGATATTGAAAAAAAATTATTAACTAAATTATATTATTCTAATAATAAAAATATAATTTGTGACATATTTGTCACTATGTGTAAACTATCAAAAACTCTAAATGTAAGTAATCTTTTTTGAAGTATCCAAAAATCACCAATCCAATGACATGTAATACCTATATATGAATGTATTTATCAATGATTACTCCAAATATTACTACCTAATTTTTTTTTATTATATACATTATTTAATAATTCTTTTAACATTTTAGTTTTATTATATAATTTTCTTACATGGCGTGTTAGTGTGGTTTGTGGAACAACTTTAGCCGTCGGATTATATGTCGTTTGAATTAATTCATTAAAAAAGAATTTATTTGCAAAATTAAAATTAAGATATTCAATAGAAATAAATATAACTAAATTTTCTATACATTTAACATCATTATATTTAAATAAAGAAAAATTGTTATCTTCACCGGCGCCGGAAGATGCGAATGACGGCATTTGATTTTTGTATGATCAATGCCAAATTTTACTGGATGCTTCTTCTCCACATGTTTTTTTAAGGATTCATAACCGCCTTCGAATTGAAATTTGTAAGATTGCGAATAATATTTACACTTTGCTTGTATCTCTCTATTCGAAAGTGTCATTTTATCAAAATATTTTGTAAAAATGAAAGATTTGAGAGATGGAGGAAATGAAGTATGAACATCACTCATTGTTTTTTAAGTAGTATACAAGTGAGTTTGCTTTTTATCACTTAACTCAACTTCACAATCGATGTTGAGTCTTGGTTGCTCGTCGATTACGGATATTTTTTCCTTACCAACTATTTTTTTTATAAATAATGAAAATTTAGTATATAGAACTGAATAATGAATAATTGAAATGAAATAAATGAAATATGAAAAAAGATTTAATGAAATAATTAAAATAATATAGAATTGAGAGTGAAAATTAGATAATTGAGAGTTGAAAATTAGTTAATTTAGATTTGAGAGTTGAAATGTGTAAAAAATGAAAATATAGAGGTATTTATAGGAGGAAAATTAAAAAAAAAACAAACAAATGGTCATTTTGACCTTGCCAATGCCGTTGCCAACATTGGCAACGACTAGTTTTCTTTTTTCATTTTTTTTTTGCTTGGAATTGCGGGGCCGACTAGGCTTGAACCACCCGACCCGTGAATCAACGGGCCGATTACGGGTCAACAAGTCAGACCTGTGGTCAACCTATCGACCATGGGTCGGTCACGAATCGGGTTCAATTTGAACCCGACCCGTGGTTGGGTTTAGTTTAGGATACAAGTAAGATTCAGACCGCTTCATACCTACTTCATTTGCGACAGGTTTCAACAATATAAATGATTTTGGATCGAGTTTTAGATTTGTTATTTTTAAACCCGACCTAATCCAAAACCCGATCCATTTATTTATTTTTATTTTTTAAAAAATTATTATATATATAAATATGATATTGTAATTAAAAAAAATATTTTTTAATAGGTTAAATCTCGGGTATAGAAAAATTGGATCCAAATCAAATCCATTGTCATCCGATAGATGAGGCCTCCATTTTTTATTTTTAGTTTTAGTTTTAGGTTAATTCGATTTATTTAATTTTGATTGTGCTCTTTGTACTACGTCATCTACTGTCATAATCTCGTCATCAAAGTGGGGAATATTTAAATAGGTGGGGTCCATCGGAGTTTGTTGAATTACAAGTACATAAAACCAACTTTGTCAATTGAGGAAAAAAAAAATGCTTGAAAGTTACTCCGTCGTCTCATTTTTATCTAGAGTTTTAGATAAATTAATGAAAAGAAATTTTTTTATATATATATTTATATTATTGTCTTTTAAATGTAGTAAGAGCATAAGAGGATATTATTTGGAAAAATAAATATATTTTAAGAAATGTAATTTTATTTTGAGACGTTGCAAAATAAAAATAAAAATAAGATTAATAAATATAAGATAAAGAAATTAAGTATTGCACTAGTAGATCATTTTATGGTGTTAATAGTAACAATGATAATTGCGATTACAATTATGATGAAAGAAGAAGCAGAAAACTATATTGATGATGATGTTGTCACTGATAATGCAAATTCTTATCCAACTCTATTTCTTTCTATCAAGAATAAGACAGATTAATTTGTCACTTTTAATTATATTTTTTGTGCCGCGTGTCTTTTTTAACCAGCTAATTTAATTAACCTTATTTTGTTGTTAACTGACTCTATTAGTAAAAAATCGTATTATATTTTTAAAATATATATTTTATTTTTTTTAATATATGTAAAAAATTTGAATTCTAAAATATGGGGATGGAGGAGATCGGGCTTGATTCGAACCACTGGTCTATTATAGAAGAGGTGGCTTTTATAGTGCAATTACTTATAAATAATTAAAAAGATTTTTATTCTCTGTATACATTGTGTATAATACTTGGCCTATAAAACTCAATTTCAATAAGTATTTATAATATTTAATAAAATAAAAATTATCTATAAGTATAAATTGAATATCATATAAATAAAAAATAAAAATCCTAATAATTTAGGAAAAATACTAATTACTATTAAATAATTATCTTTAAGTTGTATCATTATATTATTAAAAATTAAATAATATTTGCATAATTAAAAATAAGTACAAGCACAATACATATAAAAATAATATCAAAATAAGTCATATTTTTTTTTATGAATAATTCTTTTACATGTAATTTACATAGGTCTACAATTTTGTATATTACTTATTTTAATAAATTTTGGCTGATTTTTCACCGTAATTTTTAATGGTTGAATGAAGTCCAATTGCATATACTCCGTATACAATTTCTTTTAACAAATTGCATAGGTGTACCATATGCATCTATGTCACACAACTTCCTCTAATTTAAAAAAAATTATTGTTCATATCGAATTTAGTTATACTCAACTAATCATAAGTGTAATACTTGCTTTATGATTAATCACTCTTTTTGAACCATATACTAATTATATGATTAATTAAATTCATTTACTCTATAATTAATTGGGGTGCGAGCGAACCTGATTCATTAAGGCTAGAGTTTTCCCCAATCTCAGCTTATCTAGCCAAGTTCAAATTTGCTGTCTCTCCACTAATGAACTTCAATACATAGAAGCGTTGTGCACACGCGGTGAGATTGGCATACTACACTTTTTTATTCTGTAGCTTTACTAATTTATTTATTATTTTTTACTTGTGAAAAATACGTACCACCTTTTTTCCCCCACTTTTCTGATAAAGCAAAAGCAAAGAAAATGAAAAACATAAAAAGAAAGGAAGAAAGAAAAAGGAAAGCTAATAAAGAAAGGAAATAAAGAAAGAGAGGACACAAAGACAAAGGTCCTCATAACCTCTCTCTCTCTCTCTCTCTTCTTCACTTCCCCCACTTAATCAAGTGTAGAAGAGACCCTCGAAAAAAGTTTCTACAAAGACCACTTCAAGAGCTCCCAAGGAAAAAAAAGGAAAAGTGAAAGTGAAAGACAAACCTAAAGGTCAAGTTGAGAAAGTGAAAAGAGGAGACATTGATTATCAACCTTTCAACTTGAAGGGTAAAAGGAAAAGGGACTCAAAAAGGAAATGAATCAAGGTGCTGTGCAGAGCTCACCGGTGCAGCAGATGGTGGCCGCCGGCAGCCCCAACTGGTGGAGCATCAATAATATGAGGCCTCCTCTCCATCATCAACACCAGTCTTTCTCGGCTGCGCCTCAACACCATCACTTTCCTCATCAGTTATCACCACCCCTAATTGCTGCTTCTTCATGGAATGATAGCCAGGAGCTTCCCGAGTCATGGAGCCAACTACTATTGTACATTCACCTCTCTCTCTCTCTCTCTCTCTCTCTAGATCCCTTTTTCTTGATGCATGCACTGGGGTACATGGCCTTCCATCCATTACATGCAATATCTTGAAGACCGATATCTCCATACTCATATCTTGTTGATAGCATGTAGCAGCTATAGCTCATAGCAGTATAATTCAAGAAAGTGTCATTTTTCATATTTTTTTCTTCTCTTGCAGTGGCCCTTTTCCTTGGTTCCATAATTTTAATGATATACCCTGATTTTTTTTTCTTTTCACTTGTGTGTGTAGGGGAGGTTTGGTTGGTGAAGAGGATAAGCCTGGTTTGAACCATATGCAGGCCAAAAAGCTGGAGAACTGGGAACAACAACTTTTGAATCAGACTTCAAACGGTTGTGGTGTTGATATAAAGCAAGAAAACTCGGCTGGCAGCTACACTTATGGCCCTGGAAATGTAGAATTCCAGGCGGCAAAAGCCACAAATTGTTGGTCTCATCAGATGGTGTCAGCTTCATCTCCCAAGTCATGTATTACTACTTTGAGCAATAACATGCTAGATTTCTCTCCTAAATCGTCAGATGGGAAACACCCACAGCAAGATCCTTCATCTGAGGTATACATGGAGATAGCTACTTACATCTATCTTTAGCAACTAGGGTTTGAGAAAGAAATACAATTTACTTGGTCAAATAATCTGGGCTTAAGTCTTGCTAAATGCTTTCATCATGCTAAGACATGTTTAATTTTAAGCATAGAAATCTCTTTCCATTCTTGAAAGTCTTCTTGCAACATGGGTTGGGAAAAAAACACTATTCTGCAAGTCTAATAATCCGGGCTGGAGGCTGTTAAAATTTTTCATTCATGCAAAAACCAATTGATTTCAAGAACTGAAATAGTTTTAATTCTATTCCTCCAAGCCTTATAGCAAATTCGTCAAGCTTAATTACAGATCTGCGAAGAGTTTTGCGCAGCCAAGATAATGAATTCTTTATCATGTTTACTTTTCTGTGAAGTGCAACAGCACGGCCACAGGTGGGGCAGCCAAGAAAGCCAGAATTCAACCTTCTTCAGCTCAGTCTACCTTCAAGGTAACTAAAGGCAATTGATTCCTCATTCCTCACTCTTTCTTTCTCAAACCTCCCCCATAACAGGTTGCTTTTGTTGCTCAATCTGTCTTTTCATTTTTGGAATTTAACTCTTGTCTTTCTTGATTGTCGTGATCTTCTTTGCTTATTCTTTGGCTATCTCTTATCTAGTCCACACACAAGAAAGAGAGCATCTCTCTGTTTAGATATGTAGTGAGTAAAATTTATCCTCTTTGATCACATCTTTATGATGTTGAACTCTGAAAACAGGTGAGGAAAGAAAAACTGGGCGACAGAATTACAGCCCTCCACCAGCTAGTTTCCCCATTTGGCAAGGTAAACTCCAGACAAATAATTAAACTGGTTTTAGGCCATTATTATAAATTAAATGCATTTAAGAACATATAATGAAGAAATTTTTTATGGAGATGAAAGTCCTCTTCTCTTTTAAGCTTTTTCATCGTTAGGGTTTGCTCTGAGAGAATTCTTTAAACATTAAAAGAAGACAGAGTACATGACAACAGGGGTATTATTGATTATTTAAACAATTATTGTTTTCAAAAAAATCTTTTGCAGACTGACACTGCTTCTGTCCTGTTAGAAGCCATTGGATACATTAAATTCCTTCAGAGTCAAATTGAGGTGACTTTTCTATCCTCTTTCAATATTTTTTGAAAGCTCAGTAATGGCACACACAGAGGCAACAGCTTAAGTTTCAGTGATAAGTTTTGTCTCTTAAAACATTCTTCATGATCCCCTTGAATTATGCAGGCCCTAAGCCTACCGTACTTGGGCAGTGGATCAGGAAGCATGAGGCAACAACACCCTGTAAGAAAGCTACATAAAGCATCAACTCTCTCTCTCTCTCTCTCTCTCCTGTCTGTGTGTGTGGGTGTGTGGGGTTTTTATGCATGTGGATATCTGAGGGGAGCAGTACAAGGGAGCATGTGCAAGTAAACATAATTCTCAATTATTGGCTAAATCTTGTTCAGGTTCAAGGGGAGAGGAATTGTTTATTTCCAGAGGACCCTGGGCAGGTATGCTTTATTGGATCCATTCCCTCCTCAAAAGACTTTTGAGGGAGCTTGCTTGCTTCTTTCAAAGCTTACAGATTTATTATTCTCTTTTCTGCAAAGAATTAAAACTGCAGAACGCAATAGTTTTTCAGCATTATAAGACACTTTTTAATAATTGCTCCTTTGAATGTGGTGTTTTCTGAAAAATTAATTACT
This sequence comes from Paulownia fortunei, assembly GCA_019321725.1. Lineage (NCBI taxonomy): Eukaryota > Viridiplantae > Streptophyta > Magnoliopsida > Lamiales > Paulowniaceae > Paulownia > Paulownia fortunei. The sequence continues at coordinate 18,310,695 of CM033107.1, read as the reverse complement.
AAATCCATTGTTCTTTTGATGATATCTTCGTGTAGCTGTTGAATGAAAACTGCATAAAGAGGAAAGGAATATCTGATCTGGTACTAAAATTAAATATTCTGCCATTATTTCCTGCCATCTTTATGTTTTAGTACTTTGATAAAACATTGGATAATGACTATCAATAATTTTTTGATTTATTTAATATTTTTTCTTCCTGGGATTAGGAGTCTGATGAAGAACCAAAGAAGGACTTAAGGAGTAGAGGGCTGTGCCTAGTTCCATTGTCTTGCACACTTCATGTTGGGAATGACAATGGAGCTGATTATTGGGCTCCAGCTTTTGGTGCAAACTTTCGATAAATTAGTACACAACCAGTTGATAAGGGAATGCACACCAGAAACTTCATAAAAATGATATAACATCATGAGCAGTCAATCTGCTAAGAAATCCAAGGCTGACTGCTTCTGATGCTATGCATTTTGTTCAGATTATATTGTGCTTAGAATATAATTAGCAGCTTGAATTAATGTCTTTAATTCGAATTTGTGAGTTCATCATGATGAGCCTATTAGTTTCTTTGTTTAAACCATTAGTATGATTAACGTTTTCATAAATTCATGTATATCGATTATGATTCGACAGTACTCTCTCATCTTGATGTTAGTATAGGATTTATAGTGATACTAACAAAAATTAGCATCAAATATTTCCATTTCCACGTAATTTTAAGGTAAATACACATTCTTACCTCTAATTTTCAATCCTGAATCTTCAATCTTGTATAATCTATCTTCTTTTTTTCTTATCAGACTAGGATATATACCAAATTTCCTAGAAGCAAATTTCTTAGAACTTTGTCTTTCCAAAAGTTATATATCTAGAGAACTTTTTCAATAATTTTTACCCTGAAACAATTCATATCCCTATTGAGGCCCAATATGACGCAACTTAGTTCAACTCATTCATGAGTAAATCAATTTTATCATTTAGACCCAATCATTTGATCCCCTCCTCTTGCAGTTCACAAGATGAACTGTAAATGAACGGACTTATCTTAATCGATGAACGCTACTTGATCGAACTCATTATCTGTAATCTTGGAGGGTCAATAAACTACATCTTATCTCTTCAGCTAATCATTCCTCAACTCTTCTCATTTCACTAAACGCACTTAAGCTTCTCATCACGGTTTTTAATCAACAAGTTGTCATAAAGCAGAAGCATAAAACCAAGAGGCCATCAGTGGGATGAGCTCAATCCAAGTGATCAACAAGGACTTCGTTGAAATCCACAACCAATCAAGTTATTAGTGTCTGTAATGCATCGATTGAGGAAGGTGTGCACCCAAAGTAACTCTCTGCACCTTTTACTTTCCTTCTCCGGCTGGATTATCTGCACATGACGCCCGCGTGACCCGGCGTAAGAACTCTGACACTCAAGTTAATGGCTATTCTCTTTGAGATGATGAAAAGTCGAGAGATATATATGTATTTCAAATATAAAAAGTGTAACTTATGATATATCATGCATTCCTTATTTATAGATGTTAAACAAGGGTAAAAGAGAGATTTCAAATCTCAATTTATTGTAACGGATTACTGTACACGTATCCATATTTCCTGATTTACCCTTTAAAAGATTTTATGTCCCTTTCCAACTATAATCATTTTATCTTAATTCTCACGTGAACCTGTCCAACCTGGAGGTCGGTAAGCTTCCCAATACTACATACAAAACGCTTAACAGGTCATTCCACTCTTAGGGCTAACATATCAGTTCACCCAACTTCCACACCATAAATGAGAGTTCTGTCCATCCATACCTTAAACCTTCCATCCCGTCCTGACCTACTTTACATTAACTCATTCCTAATAGCCCGAGTTATTTCAACTCCGACTTGTCCTACACCACATTAACTTCTTACCCATGATTCGAGCTACGCAAGTCCTTCTCGACCTATACTAGCTACGTAGGTCCGTCCCAACCTATACCACATCAGCTATGCAGGTCCATCCCGATCTATACCATACTAGCTACGTAGGTCCCTCCCGACCTATACCAGCTATGCAGGTCCATCCCGACCTACACTGCACCAGCTTCGCAGGTCCATCCCAACCTATACCACATCAGTTAGTCCCCCTACTCTGTCTGACCTGCAACCTCTGCAGAACAGACAGAGTACAAAAAATATCTTGATTATTAGGGTTGACGTAGGCCTCTTTTCAAATTCCAAACTTTGGGGTTTCGCACCCATTACTAAGACTTTAATACCTTAATCTTTTCAACGGACTATTTTCATCCAGCAATACACGTGCCTCTATCTTATCATCCACGACTATAGCTTCCTCTGCCTGTTCGAATGCCGTCGCCTCTCTATAAAAGGGTCTTCCTTTTCCATTGTCTTCCTCTTCTTCTTTTCTGCAATTTTTGCTCTCCGACGATCCCCCTATTGTATTCTTTCAGTAACTCCCTTCTTTTCTCCTTTCAACAAGCCAAGTAAGTCTTCTTACTTTTGCTATTCATTTATTTATCCATTTTTCCTTTTACATACTTGGTATATTTTTTGATGTCCACCTCTCCTGAATCTTCAGACCCTCTATCGTTTATTCCCCCTCTTCTTCCTTCCGGAGTTTCCATTCGTGAATTAGTACTTGAATTATCAACCCATCACCCTTTTGAAATCAGGATGACTAATCCGACTAATCACCCTGCTTATATAACTCACGCCACCATCCTATCTGAGATAAGCCTAGCAAACCTTATGGAGAATGCAGGAATACCTGAGGAATTCAATGTACCAGGCCCTTGCGACAGACCTCACGACCCACCTCCTGGTTATGTGACTTTTTTTGTAGACCAACTAGAGGCCAGCCTTATGTTTCCCATTCCCGACCTATTCTGCCATATCTCTAAGAGCTTTGGTATTCCTTTGATGCAGCTCGTTCCCAATTCTTTTCGACTTATGATTGGTTTCTGGATGGTAGTTAGCTACTTCGGATATGAACCAAATCATAAGTAATGACAGGCTTTTTTTCATGCTAAAACTGCTACGCCAAGCCTTTTTTATTTTACCTCCCGAGGATCAGCTACATTTCTGGAGGAAAACCCAGCTCTCTTAAGGGCTGGAAAAAAATATTTTTATATTTCCTCACCTGACCCTTGAAATTTTCCTACTAATTGGATTACAGACTTAACTCATTAAGGTCGCGCACCTGAGCTGGACTCGGCCGCCTAAGTATTAGCTCACTGATTAAACCACAACCCCTACCACGTAGGGTTATTAACTGATTATTGGTCTTTACTCTACCATTTTCAACCGAACCCCAAAGCTATTCCACTCCTTCAGCCTATAGGTACTATCCTGTTTAACTAATTGTTGTGGTTCACCTGTATAACTCTTTTTTTAGATCAACTAATGAAGTCTCGCATACTAGCAGCATATCGGGGTCAGAAAGCCACTAGAGGTTCAGGTCAGCCTGAAGGTCAGGCCTGAGTCCCCTTGACTAGCGCACCACCGGATCAACAACGTGTGCCTGCAACCCGAGCTTCATCCTCAGCTCCTCAACCACCCACATCTACTTCCCCACCTCCTACCGAAGCTACTGCACCCATTTCCTCCTAAAGTCGAGGAAAACAACCAGCCTCTGCAGGCGGTGGTAGCTCGGGTCCATCCCAACATCCCCGTCTCAACGCCCCTACTTCCATAAACATCTCCTTCTTTACCAGCAGTTCAATATTGGAGACTCGGGATGAGAAACTCTGCGCCGAGTGGCTTCAGGGCGTACCCAACTCCATGGATCAGAGTATCTTAAGGTCTATGGATTATGATGCCAGGGTGGTAATCTTGCAGATCATGCCTCCAAGGTAATGCTTACTTCTTAATTCATCTTATTTATTTCAAGGGTTGGAAATTTTGCTAACCTCCTTTTTCTCTAGGCCATATTGTATCTAAGCTCTTTGATGGCCGATTTGCGGTCTGGATTACCTTCCTCAGAGGAAGAAGAGCTTAGGCAACAAAACGAAGACCTGCAGCAGCAGTTGCAGTGCTCTCAAGCTCGCACCAGCAAGTTGGAAGCAGATCTTGAGATGGCCAGGGGTAAACATGTTTTCCTGAAGGAAAAACTAACAGAAGTGGAAGGAGTTAGGAACAAGATGGAGAACTAGATGTTGAGGGTTGTTGAGGAGGCTTCTATCTCCCGAGCTGAAGGTCATGCAGCGGGGGTTCTTGCGGGCCGAGCTGAGTGGACCCAAGAGAAAGAAAAATTCTTGCAATCTTCAGAGTTTTTTGACCACTTGATCTTTGGGACCTTAGACTATCTAATCCATGGCTTCACATATTGCCTAGGTCAGGTCCGAGAGCTAGGATATACCGATCTAGATCCAAACCTGGATTTTACTATTGAAAGTATTCCTCTCCTTGGCAACAAGTTTATCTTTGCAACTAACGTAGCTGTCCCTTCACAACCACCAGATGCGCCAACATCTTTGGAAGATCATTCTGTTCACTCATTCCCTCCTTCTCCAACAGTTGTTGTTCCTCAAGATCTTCCTAATGAGTATGCTAATAACGTTGAGGATGACAGTTCTTCCCATTTAGGGAATCCAGATGATGAGGGTGTTGTTTTAGAACCCCTCAATGTATCTGATTATGGAGTAGAATATGCTATGTTCATCTTTGTGACAATTTTTCCTATAATAATATTATTTCACCTTTATTACTTTCTCAGTTTTGCTTTATTTTTCTAGCACCTGCAACTTCCACAGTAATTTTTCCAACAGCAATTATAAAACATGCATATCTTACTCAAGTTTCATAACCGAGCTACATATGTCTTACCAAATATGTTCTTCCTTTCTAAAGTAAGAAAAGATAATCCAGCTCAGCTGGTTTGATTTTAAGATTTTTTCTTAAATCATTCCCCAAGGAGGTCAGTCTCTGCGAACCCTCCAAGGAACCCAGGTAGGTTCAGTTCAAATGGCCTTGCCTTAGGATTTTTTACAAATCAATTCACAGTAGGAAAGATACATTCATTTCACTTTTGCAAGAAAAAAAATCAAGATTACATATACAATTTCTTCAAATGGCAAACATTCCATGGTCTAGGTAATTTTTTTCCTTTCTCATCTTCCAGCTCATAGGCACCTCTATTACCCGAGTTACCTTGTAAGGCCCTCCTAATTTGCCTCTAACTTACCAGTTTGCTTTAAGGCATCTGCTCATCGTAACACCAAATCCCTAACCTAAAAATTCCTTATTTTGATCTTCCGAGAGTACCTAGCTCGAATCCTACTTTTGCACGCTTCCATCTAAAGGTATGCCTTCTTTTTTTTTATCAATCCAGTCTAATACTTCCTTCATGAGTTCGTTGTTTTCTTTTTCATTATAGCTCTGGATTCGGTGAGTTTCCATCCCGATCTCCGTGGGTATAATAACCTCGGTTCCATATACCAAATTGAATGGAGTTTCTCCTGTTGTAGTTCTTGGTGTTGTATGATACGTCCATAAGATCGAGTCCAGCTCATCCACCCAACCACCTACAGCTCTGTCTAGCCTGTTTTTAATCCTTTGCAAAATTATCCGGTTGGTTACTTCAACTTACCCATTGGCTTAGGGATGGGCCACTGAAGTGAAGTGTTGCTTGATTTTAATTTCAGTGCACCAGCTCTGGACCTTTGTCCTCTGGAACTGGGTGCCGTTATCTGATATCAAGTCACACAGAATCCCATATCTCCACATTATGTTTCCCCATAGAAATTTCATGACTTGCGATTATGTAATCTTAGCTACAAGCTCAGCTTCTACCCATTACTGAAATAATCTACTGCCATTATCAAGAATTTTTTTTGCCCTATCGATGGGGAAAAGGTCCAACAATATCAATTTCCCATTTGGAGAAGGGACAAGATGAGCTCATGACTTTCAGCTCCTCTGCTGATTTATGTATCAACGAGGTGTGCTTCTGGTATTTTTCACAGGTTCTGACCAAATGTTCCACATCCTCCTTTAGCGAAGGCCAGAAGTACCCAACTTTTGATGTCTTACTAGCCAATGTGCGACCTTCACCATGGCTTCCATATCCTAAGCTCATTCCTCTTGTGATAAACATCTCAAGTATGGTGTAGAGAAAACTCGTTATATAATAAACTATCAATTAAACAAAATCTAGTAGCTCATACCTAGAATCGAACTGCTAATCTTTTATTTTGTGGTAGTTTCCCCTTTCGCAGATATTCCAATATACCTGACCTCTAATTCTCTTTTTCATCCACTGAGGCTACTTCTACCCCCATATTATGCTGATAGGCCGTTAACAATGTAATTTTTCTGGTCTTGTAATCTGTTGTAGAACTTGCGATTTTGGAAAGATAATCAGCCTTGGAATTATCAGCTCGCGGTATATAACTTAGCTTAATCTTTGTAAATTATTGTTTCAATTGAGATACTTATTCCACATAGTTTCTCATTCTTTCTTCTTTGGTCATGAATTCTCCTTCAACCTACTGCATGACCAACCTTGAATCAAAATAGACATTTAGGTGCCTGACTCTAAGCTCTAGAGCCATCTTCAATCCCCTCACCAATGCCTCATATTCAACTTCATTATTGGATGTTTTGAACTCAAATCTTACTGCAAATTCTAGCTTTTTCCTTTCTGGACTGGTTAGCACAATACCTACCCCACAACCTGATATGGTAGTTGAGCCATCCACATGCAGCAACCATGCCTTAGGACTTTCATCTATAGGTATCATTTCCTACAGAAAATCTGCCAAGGCCTGTGCCTTGATAGCCAGTCTTGGCTGGTAATCTATGTCATATTCTATTATCTCTACTGCCCATTTAACCATTCGTCTTGAAGTTTCCAATTTACTTAGTACCTGTCTCAATGGTAGGTTAGTTTGAACCACTATCTTATGTGATAACAAGTATGGTCGAAACTGCCTGCCAGTCGTTAGTTTCTGCTGAGCTCATTCCTCTCTTAACAACACTAAGCTAATGACTGATTCTCTTACTGACAGATATACATATAGTGTTTTACCTTGTATGGGTTTGGTCAACAAGGGTAGCGTGGCTAAGAAGTTTTTTAGTTCATCAAAAGCCCTCTGACATTACTCAGTCCAATCAAACTTGTTAGCGTTTCTCAAGATTTTGAAGAAAGGCAAACTTCTTTCTGCCGATCTGGATATGAACCAGCTTAGAGCTACTATCCTACCCGTGAGCTGTTGAACCTTGTTAATACTATTTGGATGAGCCATATTCTGCACTGCCTTTACTTTCTCAAGATTCACCTCTATACCCTTCTCGATTACCATATAGCCCATGAATTTGCCAGACCTAACCCCAAAAGCACATTTAGAATGATTAAGTTTCATACCATACCTCCTAAGGGCTCCAAAAGCTTCTACCAAGTCGGCAACATAAGCTTCAGCCTTTGTACTTTTTATCAGCATATCATCTGCGTATACCTCTATGTTCCGCCCAAGTTGTTCCTTGAACATTCTATCTACCAGCCTCTGATATGTAGCCCCTGCATTTTTAGTACAAAAGGCATAACCACATAACAATAAGTTCCTGTGGAAGTTATAAAGCTTACTTTCTTATGATCTTCAGGTGCCAACATGATCTGGTGGTACCCCTATGAAGCATCTATCATATTTAACAGCTCACACCCCGAGGTAGAGTCAACCAACTAGTCTATTCATGGCAGCGGGTAATGATCTTTAGGACAGACTTTATTTAAATCTTGAAAATCAATGCACATTCTCCACTTTCCTTCTGTTTTGGGACCAAGACAACGTTTGACAACCATTTTGGGAATTGGATCTCTCTGATATATCCAACCTCTAGCAATTTCTCTATCTCCTTCTGGATAACCTTATCATTCTCAGGCCCAAAATGTCTCTTCTTCTGTTTGACAGGTTTACATGCTGGATCAACATTGAGGTGATGTATTGCCGCACCTGGATCAATTCCATCCAGGTCACACACTGTCCACGCGAAGATATCGATATTGTTTCTTAAGAACTGAGTCATCCTGTCTGCCAATTCTGGACCTAGCTCTGTGCCCATCCTAGTAGTTTTGGTCACATCCCCTGGTACCAGTTCTATATTAACCAATTTCTCGTTTGTCATTACATGCTCTTGCTCAACTGAAGGCTCTTTTGCCCCATTTCTTTTCATAATTTTCATCGGGGGCTCTTTTTCTATATTTTGTTCTCTTTTAGCTTTTTTCTGCTCAGCTTTCCTGACAGCTTCCACATAGCATCTCCTAGCCGAGCACTGATCCCCTTCTACTTTTCCCACCGCTTGGAAGATATTGAGCGAAGGTCTTCCCAAGATGATATTATATGCAGAAAAGGAGTCAACCACCAAAAAATTAACCATTCTAGTCTTACGCATGGGCTCAGTACCTGAGGATACTGGTAGGATGACCTGACCCATGGGATCTACCACTCCCCCGCCAAAATCGAATAAGGCTGTCTCCATTGGTTGTAATGCTATATCCAGATTCATCTTTTTATATGCTTCATAGAATAAGGCATCAACTGAGCTACCTGTGTTAACCATGACTCTGGCCACGTCAAAGTTAGCTACAGTTGCAGTGAGAATTAGTGCATCATTATGTGGTGTTTGCAATCCTTTCACATCATGGGGCCCGAATTGATTGTCGGACCTTCATTAATTTTATGGACCTCTCATCTTGAACTTTTTGGAGTAGGTTGGATATATGCTTTTCTAGCTCGGTGAAGTCCCCATCTGTAGGACACCCGTCTATCATTTGGATGAAACCTTTTGGAGCTTGGGGATGATTTTCTCCAGGGGCAGCTCTAGGTCTTCCTTCTTTAGTATCCCTCTCTATCTAGGTCCATCGAGATTTTACCGTTCAATCATTTTCTTCTCCTCTTTCTCCTTTACCCAATCATCCAGCCATCCCTTTCTTATCATCCTTTCTATCTCATCTTTCAGGTGGTGACATTCTTCTGTGTTATGCCCATACTCATTGTGGAAAGCGCATAATAGATTAGACTTGGGCTTGGTTGGAGCTAACGAGTGATTATACGGCTATTTTAATCTCTTATACTTTGCAATAGCCATCAAGATATGTGCCCTTAGGAAAACTAGGGGAGTCTATTGCCTGGGTTCCCCAGGTGTAGGCAAAAAAGGTCGCTCTTCCTGCTTCAATTTTCTAATAAAACCTCCTCCCTCTTTGTCAAACTCTCTTCTTTCTCTTTTTCTATCTCCTTCACAATAATTACCCCTGCAAAATATCAGAACACAATTTAAGTTGTTTGAGAACTTAATTCATAACAATTTAAATCTCTTTTAGGAAAAAAAAAACAGTTATATTTATAAAGATCGATGGTTTTCAGTAATATTCTGCGTATGTAAGAAGCTTATTTTTATCGAAATTTTGATCTAGAACTCAACGAACCCTTTACACTTTTAGGATCTTATCACTCTGCCAACAAAGTAGGCTACACCTTCTTGGAAGATTTTTAAAATTCTTTATACTTACTTTTAATAATAAATTATCCAAGAGTACTAGGAGATTTATATACAATTTAAATTAATAAATTTGATAAGTATTTTTTTTTTCTGAGTGCTGTTGTCTAGAGTGTCTAGTTTATATATATACACTACTTTGAAAACTTCGTCCTCACTTACATTTGCACTAGTTAATTTGTACCATATACAAGATTTATAGGATGTTCTCCAAAAAGTCTTATCTTTTTCATTCGAGAAATATTTATAAAGATGAGTTTATATGACTTTGTTCTTGAATGACACAAGTTTGACAATTCTTAAATTGTATTTGGATTGAAGGATTGAGAAATTAACAATTCCAAATTCGTAATAATAAATCTCTTACACTTATTTGGGTACCATTCAATTATTATGAATTTCAGATTTTTAACTTACCATTTTGAAATTATTTTTTCAATCATTATGTTAGATTTAAAATCCACTAAATATTAAATTATTTAAAATTTCTTCGGCCAAATCTTTCCCTCATATCCAAATTCTTCAATCTAAGCACAACTTATAATCTTTATTCATTACTCGATTAGCTAGAAAAAAGGGTTAAAAATCATTCTGAATAAACTAAAATCAAGCAGAGTATTTTTTTATGAACAACTTAAAAAGGAAGTGAGTTGCATAGCTTTTGAAAGGTTCTGGGCCTTCTTAGGCCCAACAGGCCTGTGCGCTTTGTTTGGAAGCAACATGTATTAGAAATCTTGCTGTAATCCCTGGCCCTTTTCATGTTTCAGCATCCATATTGAGAGTATATTTGGACCTTGAATTCTAGTTAAGTAAAATACTAAAACATAAGTATGTCATCATATATATATATATATATATATATATATATATATATATTCTTTTCATAATACTTAAATTATATTCTGTATTTAAATTGATGTTTACTTTGTTCAAATAAAAATTAAAAAATGATGGAATTTAATTTTTACTTTTGTCTTTTATTTTTCTTCCCTTTTCTTCACTTAAATCTGAAATCCAAGAAAGTCAAACACTTATCTGGAAATTTGAAAAGTTTTTATCTGCTAAGCAATAGTTTCTTGAAACACCAATACATTTTAGGATTAATTGCACTATGTATCTCTGAAGGATGGCAATGATCTCATTCAATCCCTAAAATTTAAAACGTAATAAAAACATCCCCGAGAATATGTTCTTGCATTTATCAAAATTTTTAAGACGAAAACACCTTTCTCATTTTCCCCTCTAGAGTATGCCAACAAACACCCCTTAGAATCTACTTTAAGTGATTTTTGAATTTTTAACTAAAATTTTGAAAAATACCATTTCAAGTTTATAATTGTTTTTTTTATTCAATTTAACATAGAAATTTGTAGAAGCTCTACAAATTCACAATCCCCCTATCAGTGTCATTAAACTTATTACTACAACTATACAATTATGTTTTACAGAGTAAATTATGTTGAAAATAAACTTATTTCAAGCCCAAATCTTAATCAAGCTCATATTAGCGTAAATTTTAGAAATTTCTAGGTAAGGTAGGTAATGTTGGTAAGATTATTAAAAAATATGTGATAATTTAGTTGACAAATAAATGGTTGTGATTTTAAGTTGTTTGTTTATTTAGTGGTAGAGATTTGCTAAAACTTAGTATAAATATAGCTTTTATTTGGAGTGTTAAAACATCAAACAAAAGAGAGAAAAATAAGAGTGATTAGAAACAAAACTTCTAAAGAGAGTTTAAAGAAAGATTTGGAAAGTTTGTTAAGGAAGGTGTATTGAAATTGAAAAGTTTGAGTGTTCTCTCTTGTAATAATATTTGAGTTATCAATATTTTGAGTGATAAATATCCAACAAAGTGGTACCAGAGCTACAAACAAGAGTTTGTTGAGACAAACACGATGTCGGAAAATTTTTTTATAGCCAAATTGGAGTTCTGAAGCACCATTACGCTACACTGGAAATTTTTAAGCCAACTCATCGAGTTGAATCGAGCCAACCCAAGTCAAGTCGAGTTATCTAACCCATTGACTGAGTCAATGAGCTCTTGATCGAGCATTGACCATGTCAAATGATTGACTTTGACCATTGACCACTGTTGACCAAGAGTTGACCAGGTATTAACCAAGCCCAAATTTTGACCTAAGTTTATCCAAAGGTTTTTCAGTGTTCCGGATCCATTCGTATGATAAATTTCAAATTTCACACTCTATTGAGAGTTAATGGCAAATAACAACTTGGCGGCATTCTAAGTTCCACAACTCAAGGGAAGCGACTTTGATAATTGGAGTATCAAAATAAATGCACTCTTTGGATCACATGATATGTGGGAAGTCGTGAAGAAAGGCTATGACGAGCCTAAAGATGAGTCAACACTATCCTCCACACAAAAAGTTAGTTTGAAGGACTTAAGAAAGAGAGACAAGAAGGCTCTCTTCCTCATCTACCAAGCTTTAGATGATGTGGCTTTGAGAAAATCTCAAGTGCTACCTCCGCTAAGAAAGCATAGGGCAGGCTCCAAGTCTCTTACAAGGGAGAAGAAAAGATTAAGAAGGTACGACTTCAAACTTTCAGAAGAGAGTTTGATTTGTTGCATATGAAAGAAGGTGAGTTTGTTTTTGATTACTTTTCTAGAGTTTTAGCCATTTTCAATCAACTAAAGAGAAATGGTGAAAAATTAGAAGATGTAGCTATTATGAAGAAAATTCTTCGATCTCTAGATGTGAAGTTTGATAGTATCACAAGGAAACTAAAGATCTAGAAAAAATGATGATTGAGCAACTCTTGGGTTCGCTGCAAGCTCACAAAGAAAAGAAAAATAAAAAAGGTATTGTTGATCAACTTCTTAAGACAGGTACCTCAACACTGGTGCTAGCAATCATATGTGTGGAAAACGATCAATGTTCGTAGAACTTGATGAATCAATAAGTGGGAATATCTCTTTCGGTGATAATTCCAAGGTAGTGGTAAAAGAAAGATGTAAAATTCTTATTCGCTTGAAAGATGGGAGACAATTTATTTTAAATATTTATTATGTACCCAACATGAAAATAAATATTTTGAGTTTGAGATAATTTTTAGAGAAAGGTTATGACATTCACTTAAAAAGACAACAACCTTCTTATGAGAGACAGTATGAATAACTTGATTGTGAGGGTACCAATATCAAGAAATAGAATGTTCCTACATAACATTCAAATATATGTGTCTAAATATCTCAAGGCATGCTATAAAGATTTATCGTAGCTATGACATTTGAGATTTGAACATCTCAACTTTAGAAAACTAGAGTTATTATCCAAAAATAAGATGGGGAGAGGTTTATCTTGCATTAATCACCCCGACCAACTTGAAAAATGTCTACTTGGGAAGCAATTGAGGAAAAGATTTCCAAATGAGTCAAACTTTAGAACCCAAAAGCCATTTGAGATCATATATTTAGATGTTTGCGGTCCTATCAAGCCAAGCTCATTCGATAAAAGTAATTATTTTCTACTATTCATTGATAATTTTTCAAGAAAAAAGTGGGTATACTTCTTGAAGTAGAAATAAGAAGTTTTTAAAGTATTCAATAAGTTTAAGGTTGCAGTAGAGAAAAAAAAGTAGTTTTCAAATAAAAGCCATGAGATCTGACCAAAAAAGAGAATTCACTTCGAAGGAATTCCAAAAATTTTGTGAAGAAAATGGAATTCAGCGACCACATATTGTTGATCCTCCCAACAAAATGGAGTTGTAGAAAGAAAGAACAAAATCATTCTCAACATAGCATGAAACATGCTCAAAGGCAAGAGATTTCCAAAGGAGTTCTGGACGAAAGCTGTGGCATGTGTGGTGTATTTATTAAATCGCTCATCAACAAGAAGTGTACGGGGCAAGATATCATAAGAAGCATGGAATGGAAGAAAACCTAGCATTTTCCATTTGAGAGTTTTTGGAAGCATAGCCCATGTATATATATCAGATGAACAAAGAAGTATGTTAGATGATAAAAACGAGAAGTTTATCTTCATTGGTTATGACAAACTCAAAGTCTACAAGCTATATAATCATAATAATGCAAAGATAATATCAGTCGTGATGTTATTTTTGATGAAGAAGATGAATGGGATTGGGGACCACAACATAAAGATTACAACTTTGCCCCTGAATTTGAAGACGATGAACAAACAACTGCCGAGCAATCGAGAGAAGAGCCTACTACACCACCTGCTTCATTATTGTCAATTGATGATAGAAATTCACCACCATCTTTCTTAGCTGAGAGGAATGAATGGCATGCAAGAAGTCTTCAAGAACTCTATGAGATAACTGATAAGCTTGGAAATCTTACCTTATTTTGCCTCTTCGCAGATTGTGAGCCTGTAAACTTTCTAGAAGTTGCACAAAATGCAAAATAGAAAAATGGAATGGATGAAGAAATTAGAGCTATCAAGAAAAATGACACTTGGGAACATGCTCCGCTTTCTAAAGGTCATAAAGCCATTGGTGTAAAGTGGGTATACAAGATGTAAAAGAATGTTACTGGAGAGATTGAATGATACAAGGTAAGACTAGTTGCAAAAGACTATAGTCAAAAAGTTGGCATTGACTATGATGAAGTATTTGCTCCAGTTGCTCGATTAGAAACAATAAGACTAATCATTTCTTTAGCAGCTCAAAAATAAGTGGAAAATACATCAAATGGATATAAAGTCAACCTTCCTTAATGGAGTGCTTGAGGAAGAAGTTTATATTGAACAACCAATGGGCTATGTGGTAAAAGGATAATAAGACAAAGTCTTAAAGTTAAAGAAAGCTATCTACGGATTGAAACAAACACCGAGAGTGTGGAATAGCGGAATTGACAAATATTTGTAAAAGAAAGGCTTTACTAAATGTCCTTATAAGCATGCACTCTACATCAAGAATAACAATGGTGATGTTTTGATTATTTGCTTGTACGTTGATGATTTGATCTTTACAGGGAGCAATCCAATCATGTTCAAAGAATTTAAGAAACCAATGACAAAGGAGTTCAAAATGACCGACATTGAGGTGATGGCGCACTACCTCGGCATCGAAGTCAAGCAAAAAGAAAATGTGATTTTTATCTCGGAAGAAGGCTACACAAAAGAGATTCTCAAGAAATTCAAGATGGATGATTGCAAATCAATAAGCACACCGATGGAGTACGAAGTAAAATTATTCAAGGATGATGAAGCAGATAAAGTAGATCCAACATTGTTCAAGAGCCTAGTTGGGTGTTTGAGGTATTTAACTTTTACAAGGCCTAACATTCTCTATGCATCTGGACTTGTGAGTTGCTACATAGAAACTCCAATAGCCACATATTTCAAAGCTGCAAAAATAATTATTCTTTACCTAAAATGTACAATCAACTTTGGTTTGTTCTATTCAGTTTTTAATGATTATAAACTTATTGGATATAGTGATAGCGATTGAGTTGGAGATATCGATGATCGTAAAAGAACAACTTGCTTTGCATTTTTCATGGGAGACACTGCCTTTACTTGGATGTTGAAGAAGCAACCAATTATCACCCTTTCAACGTGTGAAGTTGAGTATGTGGCTGCTACATCATGTGTTAGTCATACAATTTAGCTAAAAAATTTGTTGAAAAATTGAACATATCACAAGAAGAGCCAATAGAGATTTATGTCACTAATAAGTCAGCAATTGCTTTGGCCAAAAATCCAATTTTTCATAATCGAAACAAACATATTGATACTTGATACCACTACATCAGGGAATGCATTGCAAAAAAAGAAGTTCAAGTAAAATTTGTGAAATTGCAAGACCAAGTTGCTAACATCTTTACCAAGCTACTGAAGTATGAAAACGTTGCGAGCTTGAGAAACTCACTTTGTGTCATAAAACAAGTTTAAAAGAGAGTGTTGAAAATAAACTTGTTTCAAGCCCAAATCTTAATCAAGCCCATATTAGCCCAAGTTTTAGAAGTTTCTAATTTTAGGTAAGTTAGGTAATGTTGGTGAGATTATTAAAATTTATGTGATAATATATTTGATGAATGTATGGTTGTGATTTTAAGTTGTTTGTTTATTTAGTGATAGAGATTTGTTGAAAACTACTATAAATAGAACTTTTAATTGTAGTGTTAAAACACCAAACAAAAGAGAAAAAAATAAGAGTGATTAGAAACAAAGCTGTTCGAGAAAGTTTAGAAAATATGGAAAGTTTGTTAAGAGTTAAGTTGTATTGGATTTGAATAATTTCAGTGTCCTCTCTTGTAATAATATTTTAAGTAATTAATATTTTGAGTGATAACTTTCCAACAAATTTTTCATGCAAAAAACCTGCATCAAGTGTGTAGTGTATTAGTATGTATCTATATATATATTATGTGCATATAATTTTATAATAATATGTTGTATCCAATGATAGATATAAGTATTTATAGTCATAGTTTTCAGTTATTCAAAAAATTATGTATTCACACATGTATGTGTACATAGGTAACTATATAGTTTTGTAAAATTATTTAAATAAATATAAATGTGTGCAGAATCAAATTTATTAACCAACACAAAGGTACCATACAAATACATACAAAGAATACAATATAATTATACATCTTAAATGTTAATATGTATGCATAAATAATATAAAGTGTAATACATATGACATCATAGGTAAGTTTATATTTATACAATCACCTATATATAACATCATATACAAATATCTTTTAACAATTATTCTATTTATGCGCAAGAAACTAATGAATTAAACTAAGATATATTTCTAAAAGTTTAATAGAAAAGTAAATATTACATAATGATATTTATAATATGCATATAAATATCAAGTTAAACACTATATAACATACATTATGTGGACTTTTGAACAATTATATGAGAAATATGGATTTATGGACACTTGTTTATATTAATATATAAAAATCATAAATCTTAAATGATATTTTTCGAATATAGATAACAATTCAAAAATCACTTAAAGTAGATTGTAGAAGAATGTTTGTGACAAAGCATGTCTTGGGTTGGGGAGTGGGTTTGGTCATTGCCACATCATACATTTAGTGGAGGAGGCGGTTATTACATTTTGAATTTTATGTGGGTAAATACGACCAATGATATGCTTTAGGGTGTAAAGTTTGATTAATCCTACACTTTAACACTGCCATCACCAATCAATAAGACGTACGATTCTGCCATGTTAACTTTCCCATCATATCAATTCTACCAGAGCACATATAGCATGATCTAGAATTTTCTTAACAAAGTACAAAAAAGAAAAAAGAAGAATGAAATTTTTTACACATTTCTAATAATTGATTTAATTTAATTACATTAGAGGTTTTCTTGAGATATTAATAAAAAAAAGTCCAGAAAGAAATGGGAACATCCGAAAAGGAAAAAAAAAAAATAAAAACACAAATGAAACTCCACCAAGCCGTGAAATGAAAATTGCTCGATAGTATGAGGCAAAGAGGAGCTCGCAAAGATCGAAGTGACAGAAAATGAATTTGAATGATTGAAGTAAAGTTGGAACTAGTTTGATACATTCACGATCTTCAATTTTTTAAAATAAGTCTATAATTATGAATACCTTCGATGATTTTTGCAATTTCAATATCGGTTAGAGATTAAATAAACAAATTCTACAAAGAGTGGGTTCCTTGTGATGTAGCTAAACTCGTTTCATGAATTTTGTCTAAAAATGGCTAAATATATAGTGAATATGGAGACATTTTTATCTTTCAAATCAAGTGAC
Organism: Paulownia fortunei; assembly: GCA_019321725.1. Taxonomy (NCBI): domain Eukaryota; kingdom Viridiplantae; phylum Streptophyta; class Magnoliopsida; order Lamiales; family Paulowniaceae; genus Paulownia; species Paulownia fortunei. Next base: position 18,293,462 of record CM033107.1, on the reverse strand, counting down.
GTACAAATAATTTTGTTTCATTATCAATCACAAATTGTTTTTATGCATGTCATAAAACATATCCATCCTATTAGAAACATGTTTTTACCAGTTTAAATTTTTAAATAAGCTGATCATGCAATTTTCCTCTATAGTTTTCGTTCATCATATTTTTTGTATGATAAATTACAAAAATTATTTTTAAGTTTTAATCTAATTATAGAAAAATTTAGCTATCTTTTAAAATTACAATAGCCTCGTAAGGTATTATAAATACTCACTTGAAGTTTGTCTTTATTTTACAAATACTCTCAATAAGTACAATTCATAAAAAAAAAAAACAAATATTATGAAAATATTTATAATTTACAAATTTTGATAATATTTTTTTTAAATAATCTAAATCTCAAGAATAATTTTTATAATTCATTATTTTTTCTACACTTCAACGTAGTACATACATACGAATCATGAGCAAGCTAATGTCCTACATGCAACTTGTTACGTGTTCATCGTGATGATCACAAGAATATTATAAACAAGTTTTCCCAGATTTCATAAGACAAGATTAAAGTAATGAAAGCAATGAGCAAGAATATTGATAACTAAATGAAAAGTTTTGCCCACCCATGGCATTCTGAAAAAGCAAACAAGATTTCTTGAGTAGGAAACTTCCTCTCCCTTATTCTAATGCTCAAGTACTACAACATGGCAGATAAAAACCCCAAAGACAGTACATGCAATAAAGCAATTTGATCTTGCTACCAACATTGCCACTTGAGGCAACACCATATTGCATTTAACTTTCTTAATATATATGGATGGGAAGGTTTTCAGCATCATGATAATAGTGTTAGATCTCAAAATCCTTTATTTAGGGTTGATGATGCTTGGAGCACATTCTAGCAATCTAAAAGTGGGAGATTTGCCCTACTATAATTTTAAAAATCTTGAATTTTGCACCTAAGATTAATTGATACATAATAATTCAAAACAAGAAAGAAAAAAAAAACTTTTCGTCACTATCATTCCATGGACAAATATTGCGGAGAACTCTATTATTGATGATATGAGTCAGAAGAGATCCTCAAAAAGTGAAAAAATGATACATAATGAAAGAATATATTGGTGAAGGCAATGAGAAATGGTAGAGTTAAAAAAACAAAAAACTAGAAAAAAAAACGGAAAACAAGATGGAGAGTTTGCATATGCCAAAGAAAAAAAAAGGTTGTAAATTACAATGATAAATTTGACCATTATGAATTTTTTAAATAATTTTAGTCCTTTTCATTTGTTCAGACTTCAATATTTTTAAAGCTCACTTAAAAATAATAACTTCAATGAACTATTTTTAAGACCCATGTGAAAAGGTACTATTATTTTAACTTGTGTTTGTTGCGTAAGTAATATCAAAATGTAATTTGAGATATTACAACTACTTATTTAAAAATATTTCTCTAAACCGCTTGAATTCCCAAATATTTTTAGATTTCGTCGAGCTCGCACATCCGATCTTACTCGTGCACGGCACTCGCTTCCTCATTATTCCTCATTATGTTATGTTATATACGACTATACATCAATATTAATTAAAGAGCTCACTAGATTTTGCGGTGGTCTCGTTCTTTTAGTTCAAAATCTTGAGGAAGGTGTGTTCTATTAAATTACTACTACAGCTAAAACCTGGTTGTTTTAGAACGACACTTTTGACAAAAAAATATTATATATTAAATAATTAATTCATCCAAAGTTTAAGTGTTCCAAGACTTTAAATTTTTATTCAATAAGTCGCTTCAAAAGTGCCTAAAAAATTTAGTTCAAATTCTTTTTGTGACATCAAGCTTATAGGCTCTTTTGTAGTGGTAGGGAGACTTGATCTTAGATTATAGTTGAATGTCCAAATCTCTTGAAATTCTTTTTTATCTATCTTGTTTGAAACTGATTTTTTAATCTTAATTTGTTGTCTTCAACATGTTCCACAAGTTCAAGCTTAAATTAACTCTATAAGTAATAAACTATACCATACAAACTCGAGAGATTTGGAACATTGATTTGATACAATAACATAGAAGTATGAACACATAATTTAGATAAAGAGTGAGGGTTGCCGGTTGCCTTTGATTGGGGTTTGTGGTGGGAGGGTTTGGATGAGCACTGATTTGGTGACAATAATTGAAGCTATGATTAAGATATAACTAAGTTACACTTAGGTACTAGTCTTTTTTTGAAGCTATCCTGGTCAAAATTAAATGGGCAACAATCTACCAAAACATTTCCTTAGGATTATCGTTTGTCACTCAAAAAAGTGTTAATTTTGAGTTTGATATACATCTCAACCAAACGCAAGATTAGGTTATGTCAAATATTTCTCAATCCCGCCTACTTACCCCAACTAAACTCCCTTAACTAAAAATTAAATTTTGAAAACCCAGGAATTATGTAGGATTTTGAGTATGTTTTTATCTATATATAATTGAGATTGACATAGATAATATATATTTTTTTCAAATCGATACGTTCATGCTAATTAGGGTTGGTTTCTATTATTGAAAAGTTGTTATTTAGCCCTGTAAGTGAGGAGTGACAATTTTGGTCTTCACATTCAGACACATGCTAATTTTTCCTAAAAATTTGAAAAATCCATGAACTAAAATGATCACTTGCTCGACAAAAGGTAATTTTCGGCTACTCTTATTTACCATAAGAAGCTGTCTTTAAATTGAAAAAAAAAAATAATACATTTAAACTATCAGTGGCTCTTTTTAAAGGACGACAAATGCCACCACTTAATTAGAGGATAAAAATTATAATTTTACCAACATATAATATATGTATTTGCATACATATCCAATAAATAGAAACATCATTACATAGATATACAGAGGATATTTACTAAGAAGTCAATCACTCAATCAACCATGTACTTCAAACTATATCCAAGATAGATCCTCATAGCACTGGGGATGTTGGTTTCCTAGACCCATTTTCACCAAGAAACGGAAGACAAATGGGATCCCAAATGAACTAAACTTTGTTATTTCCTAGTTCGAGTGGGGACCCATTTTAGGGTTTTTGTGGACTTTAAATCAATAGAACTATCTTTTAAAAAAAATTATACTGTAACAATAGTATCTTAACATGTGGGTCTAGACTTTCATTGTAGTTTCCGAGGCCCCATTTCCAGTTGTAATTTATTAATAACCAATATATATACAATATATGCCTATAGGCTAGAGTATTTCTTTTCCTCCCAGGTTAAGTTAGGTGGAAATCTTTTGTCATGGCTAAGAATGGATCCACATGAATATATATATTAGTACCTACATATATATTTTTGGAATCCATAAGGCTATCCGACTCAATCATGCAGATTAAACAATTCTTGGGCTTTGGTTATTAGGTTTGGATTATAATATTTCCCCACATGTTTCACCAAATCTCAAGTTCTTGCACCACAATTAATATTTTATTTCTTGTTCCCATGCAAATTTAGCTGACAGAATTCCCCTTTCATGACAAAGAGATCTCACACAAGCTGTATTATCAGTTTGAGGATTGCTATATACTATCGTCTGAATCATTCTTCATTTATTATTTTTATTTATTTTGAAATGAAATTGTTAAACAAATGTACGCGTTCAGTATATTCTTTGTTTCAAAATAATTGCTTCATTTGCTAGGGTATGAAGTCTTTTATCATATTAATTCTTTAAATAATTTTGATTTTACAGAATGCTTTCAAATCTTAATATTTGTTATTTGGTTTTATTCAATTAGCTTTAAAAAAAACAGACTAGATTACTTCAAATTGAATAGTCAAGTATAGTAATTGATCTATTTTTTTGTGACTGAGAGAATAATATAGGTTCTTAACCATAACAAAAGAGAGTCTTTACAGATTGTGGTACATTGGACGTATAAAATCAGTATATATCATTTCTCTAATACAACTGATCCATTTTTAGTTCAAATGCCTCAAAGTGGGTCATATTTAAAATGTTTAAAAAGATAACATGCATGCATATAGATGACTTGAATTTTTAAAATCTCTACTTCACTGGTTTGTGTATTAATAAGGGTATTATTGAAAAGTACCTAACAACCCATAAAAAATGGAGAAATTATAAAATAGGATAGGATTCGCTTACAAACCCGCGGATCGAGACTTATCCGAATGGAATCCGACAGTTGACCCGAACTAACCACTATATGTACAGGGCACTATACTTGGACCAAATAACTCCACATGTCATTCCCGAATCTACTATAAATGGGCCTTTCATGTCCCATTTTGTGGTAAGATTAAATAGAGTCATTAAATACAGAAATATCTCAAATACTTTATTTAACCAAATCTAACTTGATCGTCGGAGGATTTTAGTTGAGGGTCACTTCAGCAAGCTTGACAAGTTCTTTCCTTTTCAGGGACAAATTATTAAGTTGGAGTAGTTTCAACATTCCATCTAAAGATTAAATTCCCCACTAAGGGAGGTGTAGAAGAGGTAGTTTTGTAATCAAAAGGAGGCTCGAATCTACTATAATATATCATTGCGAACCGAAGTAGCAAATAAGGTTTCTAGATCCTAAATGTGTAAGGAACATCAATCGAGTCCCAGACCTCATCAACTGGCAAGTATGGAGGTGGAAAACAAACGTCAAAAGGTAGAGAATATAAGAATACATTCTAATGAGGAACATAAGAAAATAGAACTGGTCGCAAGAGATTCCACGAGAATTACTAGGATTGGTTCTTATCTTGATCCTAAGTTGGAAGTTGAAATGATAGATTTCTTGAGGTAGAATGTAGATATATTTGCATAGAAATTGATAGATTTTGGGGGTATAGATCCCGAGATTATGGTGTATCGGTTGAATATTGATCCCCAGGTAAAACCTATGAAGCAAAGAAAAAGGAATTTTGGAGCTGAAAGGAATCGGATCATAGCAGAGGAAGTGAACAAGTTGCCTGAAGTTGGGTACATAGTAGAGATCCAGTTCACGGATTGTCAAATGTGGTATTGGTGCCAAAAATAGTGGGAAAATGGAGGATGTGTACAAATTTCACCGACCTAAATAAAGCGTGCCTAAAGGATCCTTACCCTTTGCCTCGAATTGATCTCCTAGTTCATGCCACAGTAGGTTGCACTCTATTTAGCATGATGGATGCTTTCCAAGGATACCATCAGATCTTCATGGTAGAGGAAGATATGGATAAGATTTCTTTTGTAACTACTGAGGGTGTGTATTGTTATCGAGTAATGCCCTTTGGGTTAAAAAATACTGGAGCTACTTACTAGATTGATAAATAAGATGTTCAGATCAACCATTGGAAAAACTATGAAAGTTTGTGTTGATGACATGTTAGTTAAGAGTAGAGCTGAAAGATATCACATTGTTCACCTGATAGAGGCTTTCGGGATCATGAGGTAGTATGGAGTGAAGCTCAACCCAGTAAATGTACTTTCGGAGTTAGAGGTGGAAAGTTCTTGGGATACATGGTCAGTGAGCGTGGGATTGAGGCTAACCTTGAGAAGATTGAGGCGGTACTAGTAATGACCTCCCCGACCTCTGTGAAAGAGGTCCAACAGCTTATAGGAAGAATTTCTTCCCTAAACAGGTTTATTTCTAAATCTGCTGATAAAAGCTTGGCTTTCTTTCGTGTGTTAAAACAAGTGAAAGATTTCAAATGGATGCATGAGTGCGAGGAAGCTTTCCAACAATTAAAGCAATACTTGTAGTCTCTATCTCTCTGTTGTCTAAGCCGCAGGGATCTGAATCCATATATCTATATTTAGGAGTCTCTGATAATGCAATGAGTTCAGTACTGGTCAGGAATGAAGGAAGTAATCAACAACCAGTGTATTACATGAGTAAAGTATTATAGGGAGTGGAAACCAGATATTCAAAGATAGAAAAGTTGGCTTTAGCTCTCGTGATTACTACAAGAAAATTACGTCCTTACTTCCAATCTCATAGAATCGTGGTGTTGACGTCCCAACCTCTAAAGTAGATCATGGCAAGGTCGAAGACATCTGGGCTAATGGTTAAGTGGTTTGTACAACTAGGAGAATTTGATATTGAATATCAGGCACGGACCGAGATTAAAGCACAAGTATTGGCTTACTTTGTAGTATAAATGACATCTAAACAAGATCTAGCCTCTGCCATGGACGTCTGGGTTCTTCATGTGGATGGTTCGGCCACCCATCAGAGTGGATGTGTTGGAGTATTTCTACAGAGCACTAGAGGGGTGGAATTCGAATTAGCTAAAAAGCTCAAATTTGAGGTCACAAATAAAGCCTTATTAATAGGGTTGGAATGCGCAATTTAGTTACAAGTACAATATTTGAATGCCTATACTGACTCACAATTGATATCAATGCAGATCTCAAGAGCGTATGATACAAAGAAAAGAACTTTAGTTTAATACCTGAAAAAGGTTAACTCGTAATTTGTATGTGTCAAGTTCATCAGATCCTGTAGGACGAGAATACTCAAGCAAATGCACTATCTAAAATTATGAGTATGCATGTCAGGGCAAAGAACCGAAAAGTGACATTGTTGGTGTTAGATCGACCTATGATAGCGCCTAAGAAAGGCACATTTGGGCCAAGATCTGAGAAAGAATCTCGAATAGGGAACCATGAACGATCCCGACCTGGAAACAATGCCTGAGAAAGCACAAGGTTTTGTCAACCCCTCATTGGGAAAACAGAAGGTCCAATGATTGGACGAAAACTTCCTACCAATGTTTGAAAAAGAGTGGGAAATAGAGTAATGAACAATGAACCAGTTAATTCTTGGAAAAAAGAAATATTGGATTATATTCAAAGAGATATTCTGCCAGCAAATCCAAGAGAGGCTAGGAGAGTTATGAATAGAGCTCGAAAATTTGTAATTTTGGAAGGGCAATTATACAAAAGGTCTTGTAAAGGTTTGTTCTTAAAGTACCTAGATCCTCCTTATGCTCAATACGTAATGAACAAAATACATTTGGGAAGTTATGGAAATCATTCAAGAGGATGATCTCTTGCTTTAAAGATATTGAGGCAAGGATATTTCTGGCCAACATTGAGGAAAGATACAGCAGAATATGTCAAAAGGTGTGATCAGTGCCAATGTTCTGCTAACGTTTTTCACCAGCCTGCGACACCTTTGGAGATCATTCAGGTCACCTATCTATTTGATTGCTAGGGAATTGATATCATGGGACCGTTTTCTCCAGCAAGAGGTCAGAAAAAGTTTATCATTGTAGCAGTGGAATATTTTAGTAAATGGATTAAAACAAAAGCTCTTAGCAAAGTTTTGAAAACTGAAGTAATGAACTTCATATGGAGAAATATAATGTGCCAGTTTGGGATCCCAAGAATATTGATATCTGATAATAGAGCACAGTTTCAAGAGAAGAAAATAAGAGCCTGGTGTGAAGAACTCTAGATAGCACAAAATTTTACATCAATTGGAAATCTACAAGCTAATGGGTAGGTAGAAGTCTAAAATCACATCATCTTGCGGAACTTGAAGACTCAATTGGGTCAACTTAAATGAACTTGGGCAAACGAGCTCCCTAGAGTTAGACACCCAGCAACGAATGCAAAAGCTCAATCTCTTGAGTTAGACACCATTGAAGAAAGGAGCGAGAGAGCTTATATAAAAATGTTGAGAGGCAAGAAAACCTTGAAGAGGTATTATGATAAAAAGCTGAGAAGTCGCCAGTTGCAAGTAGGGGACCTCGTTCTTCAAAAAGTGCAAATCACTTCGCGTGTGGGGAAGTTGGATCTAAATTAGAAAGGACCTTATAAGGTCACCAAGGTTTCTAAAAATGGAGCTTATCGACTCCAAGATCTTTTAGGTGAGATCTACCATGACCTTGGAACATCCAAAATCTGAAAATGTTTTATGCTTAAGTGCTTACAAGGACATGGTAATATCCCTTTGCTTGTGTAAGATCTCAAAGTCCGAGTTGTATAAAGTACTGGACCTTGATCATAAGTCATTTTGTAAATCACCAAAGTATAGAGATCATGGGAGATCTTAACTCATCCACTCTTATAATTCAATTGCTTTCAATATGATGAGAATTTTAGAGCATGTTTTGTCACATGAAAAATGCACAACTCCAAAGATCGCATGTAAATAATCAATGTCGAATGGAAGACAAAAAAAATTTGTAGACAAACTAATAACACTAAGTAACTAGTAGAATATTATAAATGATTGTTCAGATGCATATCGAGATAAATAAAAAAAATTAATGATTCAGTGAGATGTGAGAAGCACCAACTGATCCCTTTGAAGCAGGGTTAGTTTCATTAGGAAACAATGAGTAGAACTCATCATTTTCTAAGAGAAGCTCAAGAACTGCAGGATAGTCCTCAAGATCTATAGTTTTAGAAGGATCTAAAAGTAAAGATCGAACCCTTCCACGATGCCACCCAACTTTATTAGTTGATCCCTACATTTGTTAAAGTATTCCAATCCTTTAGTAGTTGCCTTGTCATCTACGATGGCTTCAAATACAACATATTTTATAAAATCCCGAGCTCTTTCAAGATGATTTTGTTGAACTAACTCTTTGTATTCCTTGGATAAGAGGTACTCATTTTTACCGATCTCGATCCCTTCAATTCTTGCTTCCTTGACCAGTTCTCTCATGCTCGAGAATTTCTTTTCAAGTTCAGCAATTCAAGCATCTTGACCTGCTAGCATCTCTTTACCTTTCTTCTCTAGCTCGATGAAATCTTTGGTCACAATAGAGAGCCGTCCATCTAAAAGCAATTTTTTATGTCTCCAATAAGAACATTGGATGGACAATTGGTGCATAAATGTTGCAGACTGGATATAAAAATAATTATGAGTATGATGATAAAGTCAAGAACTAAGAAAGGAAGAGTATTAATGAAAATTTAGATCTCTCAGAAGAAGGATTATTACCTGCATAAGACCATGAGCACCATATTCTTCCAAACAAGGAAAAGTGACTCTTGCTAGAAGATTTTGATCTTTTTTTAGGAGGCAAACCTTGTACAGCTCATAAGAATCTGCACCCACTTGAGTTTGCAATACTGAACTCGAACTAGTAATCTTCCAATCAGGGACAATCTTTATATTAGCGAGATCAGGAAGATCAGGAGTAGAGGATACATTCATTTGTTCTTTATCCTCTAACAAAGTTGTTTCTTGAGTTCCTACATCATCCAAATTGAATCCTCCTAGGTCCTTACACTTTTCGAGATCGCTGGCTAGATCTTTACTAATTCGAGAATGCTTGAGGGAATCAATATCTTTTCAAGTTCTTTTTCCTTACGTTTCCCAAGAGATTTACCAAGAGGAGGGCCTTGTCTCCTGGTTATTAGTTGTTGTGAAGAATCACCTTCATCACTGTCTATATCTACCAGTTGCCTCCGGGTTCTCACAGGCTGTGAGGGGTTGGTAGGAGGTCAAGATCTACTAGGTCCACTAGGTCTGATGGCTAAAGTAGTGGTTGCCTCTGAGCCAGGCAAATGACCTACCGTGGGGGCACCGGTGACATTCTGAGGAGTAGAGGATGATTGGGCTCGAATGCTTAAAGAAGCAACTTTTTTCTTCCTCAATTTGTTCGCAACTCTAGCAACCCTAACAGCAATCACTGTACGAGTAAATAATGATGTTAAAAGAGAATTAAAAAGAGAACATGTACATGATGATACAATAAAGGAAAGAAAAAAATAAACTAGTTATTTTGTGGATACAAGATCTAAGGAAGAAAAGACCTAGTTACCTAGTTCTCTTCTTAGGGAAACATTGGCAGGACTTAAACCAACTAGCCTCAAAACATCCTCTTTAAATAGCTTTTCAACGTTATACCAGTAAGTGGTTAATTCACTTACAAATCCATCTTCCCAAGTTACTTAATCCAGATTTATAGGTTTAGGTTTAGTCATGCGCCAATATTGACACAAATTCCAAGGTCTGTCGGGAGAAGATCTTATGAAGAATTTTTTTTCTTTCCAAGATCCCAACGAATAGGGAAGCTTAGTTAGAAATCTACAGTTGGGGCGTGTGGTTAAATAGAAAAAACCTCTCCCCCTGGTCCGACGAGAAGTTGTGACCAAGTAAAGAGCCAAAAAAATGCTCAGGGCTAGGATCTATTTCAAAGACTTGCATCATGATATAGAACCCTAAAATATGTCAGATTGAGTTTGGGGATAGTTGGGCAGGACTCGTGTCTAAACTATTCAAAATGAGATCTACATGATCTGGAATAGGGAATTTTAGACCCGCTTCCAATATAGAAAGGTAGAAGGTGACGCATCTAGGTAGAGGTAAATGCATTCTATCATGAATAGTAGGAATTATAATATCTTAATTATTCGGAATGTAAAATCTCATATTTAACTCCACAATGTTAAGGTGAGTCAAAGTAGATTTGATTAAAAGCCAAGGGGTGGCGATGAGCATGTTATTGCGCCTCCTTTCAGAAGAATTAGACCTGCTTTGGTCACTGGGTTCGTCTTCATCTTCAGTCGAAGTTTCCTCTAGAAGAGAGGCAGAGGGTGGTCTATGTTCATTTAAAGTCCAAAGTCTTTTACAGAACATGCCGGGTCCTAGGGCTAATGTACGTTGTGAACTGGATATAAGTTCAGAACTGCCAGAATTCTCTCCTGAAATAGTAGGTAGAGAAGCTAAAGAATTTGAAGGGGCTGACCCCGAAGGATCGAAAGCAATCGGGTTAAAAGGGTCCATAAAAGGGGTATATGTATACAAAGATAATATATGTAATTAGAAATGAGAGACAGAATAAGACGACTAACCTCTAGAGAAGAGTACTTACAGAAT